>JAODPA010136646.1:0-16281 GCA_025585075.1 Nepenthes mirabilis
AAAATACTTGTATAGATTAAAATAAGTCATGTATTATTACTTTTTTATATTATTATCTGTAAAATAACGTGATAATTTAACGATCCGTGTAAGAGCTCAGCAGTTCGGATCTCCTAATCATTTAGGATTCAAATCAAATTCCGGTCATATAGGCGGCTTGTTTGTTTGAGATTTGAACAAAATGCAAAATTTGACCTACTCGTTTGCAAGGTGGAAGTATGGTAAATTTGAAAGTCTTGCAATCATTTTGTTGACGAGAAAACGTTTGCAAAAGTTCAAAAAGTTGTGCTTTGTAATTTAGCGGCCAATTTTCCCTTCCAATGTCTTTTCATACCTAACATGGTTTTAGCGGGTGATGAAATTTCATAGCACTTCAGTTTTTAATTTTTTTTTAAAAAAATTCTTACTTGTTATGTGTTGTAGTATTAAATTGTGAGATTTGGTGTAACAAGACAACCTAATCGAGAAAATAAATCAAATTGGTTAAATTTTCAGTTATATATATTTTTATAACTTCCTGATATTTATGAATTTTAATAGAATGACAATAATGATTTCTATAGATGTAATATCAACTTAAAGGCGAAGATGGATAAGAGAAAAAAATACATAAATTTTGGATAATGGCACTCAAAGTTGAATTGGCTTCCCGAACATATTTTACTGAGAAGCTATGCAGATGCAGATACCGGCATTTGAGTCGTCCGTCAGGCTTTGCAACATCACAAATTTTTCTATGAAAGTATTTCAGATAGTCTCTATTGGGTCCCATATCCTGGCCCGTGAAGGATTTTCAGGCCCATAACAAGGTTAGAGGCCCACGAGAAGGATGATAGAGTCCGCGCAGGACGACGAGCCCAGCCCAGAAACGTGCGCAGAGCCACGCTGGAAGAAGGTGCTGGGAACTCTGCAGCGCATTTAATGCGCTGTCGACAGAAATGCGGAAAGGCCAGCCAATGGAGTAACAGCTGGCACAGCGCCAACGGCTCACGCAGCCGCCTGCAGGCCGCTAGCCAATCCTCATTCTGGGGAAAACCAGGCGTGGCCGGCAGCGCCAGGAGTCTGCCAGCTAAGGCAAAACGACAGTCGACATGACCGGCGGTCCACGACAGCGACCGGCGGTCCACGACAGCGACCAGCGGCAAAGGAGCCCTCGCAACGGGTACCTTGGTGCCCAGAGTCCAACGGTAGAGGGGCCTATAAGAGCTTCCACACCTCGCAGAGAAAAGGATTCGATTCCGATCCCGATTTTCTCTAACTACGGTCATTAAGACTCAAACTCTGATCTAATAACTCTCTGAACAAACTCGCAAAGAATCAAGAGATGGAACTAAGGAGTGACTCACTTCCGTTTGGCAAAAGTTAGCTCATTACTGCTCCCCAACGTCTTCTCAGACTACAGAAAAGTTAGCCACCCATCGCGGTGCATCAAGGGAACCAGGCCTCCCATCACCTGCTCACTGCATTCTCCACACCATCATTCACGCATCTCTTACGCTTTTACAGCATTCAACCGCGCACCGCTCATAGCGTGCGCCATTTCCGTTCATTGCGGAAATTTGTTGACTTGAGCGTCAGAGCGGCATCGGTGGGAGAAATCCTGCCGGACCCTGACCTCTTATTCGTTATTTGTGTTGTTCAAGTCCAGGTTCATAGAGATGGAGACTGGACCCTTCTTCCGACGCCACCGCGTGCTTAGGAATCCGAAGGCTCTCTAATCCGTAAGACAACCGCGGGCCCGGAACGCAACATTGGCGCCGTCTGTAGGAAACTGATGAGAAGCCAAGTGTCTCTTTCCCACCCTACTCCTGAATACAAGAAGAAGGTGAACACCCGAGCGGAAGCCAGTGCTCCGGCAATGGAGGTCGTTGCCCAAAACGAAGATCCCCCCATCGGGAACCAGGAGAACGACCGTCCAGCGCCTGATGTCAACCGCCTAGCTGTGGACATGGTCAACGTCAAACTGATCCTTCGTGCCTTGTGTGAACACACGGGAGTCCCATTGCCGGGGGGTGCCCCTCCAGCGTCTCAAGCATCCACTTCAAAGAAGGCCAGGCGTCGAGCTGTGGCCCATAGGAGGTGAGCCAACCAGCTCGACAACGATGCAGCCCAGGCGGCCCCAAGCGGAGATGATTCCGACGAAGCGGAAAGTCATCCCGCCCGCGACGATCGGGAGGAGAGTCCTGAGGGGCGTAACCCCCGCAACTCGCGCGGCAATGGGAGGTCAACTGCAGTAGGCTCCAACGGTGAGCGAGCCACTCAGGCGGAGAGTCGCCATCCCCGACGAGCTCGACCACACCTCCAGGGCAACACGGAGCTCCACGACGTCATCAAATGCGCGGAGAGGCTCTACGAATCCGTCGATGGAGGAGAAAGTCAAAGTGCTGTGGGACACCCTACATAAGGAGAAACCCACGCCCTCCTCCGCTGACCTCCGAAGATCGCTCTTCGCCATGGACTTGCGGACCTAACCTTTGCCAAGCAAGTTCAAGATGCTGGTCCTGGAGGGGTACGACGAAAGCAAAGACCCGATGGACCACCTCAACTGCTTCCGTACTCACTTGTCTTTGCAAGGGGCTAGCAAGGCCCTGATGTGCCAGTGCTTTCCCGTCACCCTCAGGGAGGACGCGCTGCTCTGGTTCCATGGCCTCCCCCGGAACTCCATACGCTCGTTCGACGAGCTCGCAAACAGCTTCCTGAGTTGGTTCGCCTCCAGCCGTAGGTAGGAGAGGTAACCGTGGCACTTGGTCCGCCTCCGCCAAAAGTCAGATGAAAGCCTGAAACGGTTCCTGAACCGTTTCATCACCGAGGCGCGGCGGATCCCCCAGCTTTCTGACAAGCTGAAGCTCAACGCCTTCGTCGCCACCCTAGCGACGGGGGACTTCTTCAAGTACCTGTCGAACCAGCGCCCTCAGACCTTCCGGGAGGCTGAGGCCATTGCCCGAGCGTACATCACGGCCGAAGAGGCTAATGAGGCAAAGTGCCCCGAGCGAGTGGACCGGCCCCTAGAAGCCTCCAGAGCATCTGGTGGGAGAAAGAGGGACAGCGACGACCAGCGCTTCCTAGAGCGCCGAAAGCAGCAGCGGCCCCCACTACAGCAGAGCCTCCCTGACCCCTCTGAACAACAGCCGCATGAACATCCTGATGCAGATCCAGGATGAGAAGTTCTTCAAGTGGCTAAAGACGCCAAAGGGTCCCAGTGGCAATGACCAGACGAAATACTGCCAGTACTATCGCTGCCTGGGACACTCAACCGAGAACTGTCGGACCCTGTAACAGGAGATCGAGGATCTGATCCGGTGCGAACATCTGAAGCGGTTCATGAAGAGTTCGGGGCAGGGACCTGCAACCTCTGATGGCGGAGCTAGCAAGCCTCCGAGGGCCCGCACGGCCGCCGGCGTGGTCAACATGATTTCCACTACTGCCGTCAAGGATACCAAGTGCGGGCAGCCAGAGTCAACTTCCAGCAACAAGCGAGCGAGGATAGGGGTTAGGAATGATGTCATTAGCTTTAGCAGCGATGATATGGCTCATGTAACCTCACCCCATACTGACCCCCTTGTTGTATCAGCCATCGTTTCAGGCGGTGGGGATGACTACCAACTGAAATGAGTTTTCATTGATAATAAAAGTTCTCAAAATTTGCTGTACCTCAATGCCTTCTTTAAACTGAGACTGAAACGAAGCCAAATGAAAGCTGCCAGCGGACCCTTGTACGGCCTGGACCACGAGCTGGTCCCCGTACAAGGGGTAGTTCGGCTGAAAGTCACTATAGAAACTCACCCGCACTTTGTGACCCGAGAACTAACCTTCCTTGTCGTTGACTTACCGTCCGTCTACAACGCCATATTGGGAAGACCTTTCCTGACCACTTTCGGAGCTATTACGTCCATCCCGCACCTGAAGGTGAAGTTTCCCACCCCGTAGGGCGTGGGAGAAGTCCTCGGAGATCAGGAGATGGGACGGATGTGCTACCAGTCCCAGATCAACCCCGCGGCACCATGCTGCCCGGACGAAGACCTCGGCCTCCGCAACGAGTCCTTGTTGCAACAGGCCCAGTCCGAAGAAGAAACCGAGGCAATCCCTTTAAACCCCGCCGAGCCAGAAAGGAACATCAACGTGGGCAGATCTCTCCAACCCGAACAACGCGAACGGCTGATCACCTTCCTTAGGGCCAACTCCAACGTGTTTTCCTGGGTTCCCACTGACATGCCCGGGATACCGGCCGAAGTTATCGTCCACAAGCTGGGCCTTGACTCAAGCCGAAAGCCCGTTCGGCAGAAGCGAGGGAACCACTCCGTCGAGAAGTTAGTCGCCATAAGGGAAGAGGTGAAGAGACTTTTGGACGCCGGATTCATCAGAGAAATCCAATACCCGGAATGGCTGCCCAATGTTGTACTAGTGAAGAAAGGTAGCGGCAAGTGGCAGATGTACGTCGACTTCACTGACGTGAACAAGGTTTGCCCCAAAGACAGCTTTCTGCTTCCCAGGATCGACCAACTCGTGGACTCAACGTCCGGGCACGAGCTCCTGAGTTTTATGGACGCGTACTCTGGGTACAACCAGAGAGCACACCTCGTTCATGACAGACCGGGGGACGTGTTGCTACAAAATGATGCCCTTCGGGCTCAAGAATGCTAGCGCGACCTACCAGCGCCTTGTGAACAAGATGTTCGAAGCCCAAATCAGACGGAACGTGGAGGTATACGTCGATGACATGCTTGTGAAGAGCAAGATCGCCAGCAACCACGTCAACGACCTGGATGAGACGTTTCAGGTCCTCTAGTGGCACGAGATGAAGCTTAACTCCGCCAAATGTGCCTTCAGAGTGACCTCGGGAAAATTCCTGGGTTCATCGTGTCCCAACGCGGCATTGAAGCCAACCTAAAGAAGATCAAGGCCATCCTTGACCTGAACCCTCCGCGGACGATAAAATAGGTATAGAAGCTAACCGGGCGAATAGCAGCCCTCTCGCGGTTCCTCGCTAAGTCAGCAGAAAAATACTTGCCCTTCTTCAAGGCGCTAAGGGGCACCAAATCGCAGGGGTTCAGGTGGAGGGAGGAATGCGACGAAGCCTTTAGGGAATTGAAGACTTACCTCTCCAGTGCGCCGCTCCTAAGCTCGCCGTGCGAAGGAGAAGATCTCTACCTCTACTTGGCTACGTCGGCAGCGGCCCTCAGCTCAGTGTTAGTTGGGGAGCACGAAGGCAGATAACAGTCAGTGTACTACGTAAGCCGGGTGCTGACGGACATGGAGGCCTGCTATCCGCACGCTAAAAAAATGGCGCTCACGCTTGTCTATGGGAGCGAAAGCTGCGGCCCTACTTCCAGTCGCACCGGATCTTCGTACTGACGAACCAGCCGCTGAAGTCGATCTTGCAGAAGCCGGAGACGTCCGGAAGGCTGGTTAAGTGGGCTGTCGAACTAGGAGAATTTGGCCTGAAATTCTAGCCCGGGCCAGCCGTGAAAGGACAGGCTCTGGCAGACTTTATCGTAGAAGCGGCGACGCCAGCATAGGAAGAAGACCACAATCCAGGAAGCGTGGAAGACCACGATCCTCCCGTATGGACCCTGAATGTAGACAGATCATCCACCCATGCAGGCAGCGGAGCTGGTGTCGTGCTAACGACACCCGAAGGCATAGAGATAGCATACTCCGCCACACTGGCCTTCCCGACCACAAACAACGTAGCTGAATACGAGGCCCTCCTCGCGGGCTCGCGACTAGCTAAGGAGTGTTCCGCGCAGTCGTTGGTCGTGCGCAGTGACTCCGAACTTGTGGTCAACTAGGTGAAGGGAAACTTTGACACCTCGAACCCACAGCTTGTGAGGTACTTGGCGAAAGCGAAGGCCCTGATCCCTGAGTTCGACCAGTTCGCAATCAAACACATCCCAAGATCGGATAACGAGCGCGCTGATCGACTAGCCCGGGACGCGGCCGCTAGATCTATGGAGTAGTACGCGAGAGAGCCCAGGGAAGTCCTGACCGCACCTAGCATCAACACCGAAGACAAAGAAGTGCTGCGGGTCGACGTGAAAAACTATTGGATGACGCCGTACGTAAAGTACCTGACCGAAGGGACCCTGCCCGACGACGCCGACAAGGCCAAGCAAATCAAAAAGACGGTGGGATGGTACACGATCCTGAATGGAAAGCTATACAGGCGAGGGTACTCTACTCCTCTCCTGAAATGCCTCACGCGAGAGGAAGCCGACTACGCGCTGGCCGAAGTGCACCTGGGACTGTGCGGATCGCACATTGGGGGCAAGAACCTTGCATTCAAAGTCATACGACAAGGGTTCTACTGGCCCACCATGAAGAGAGACGCTATGGAGTTCGTCCGGAGGTGTGAAAGCTGCCAGGTCCACGGCAACAAGACGCATCAGCCACACATGGAGCTGCATTACCTCTAATCCCCATGGCCGTTCGCACAATGGGGGCTCGACATACTTGGGCCCCTACCTTTGGCTTCCGGACAGAGGAAATTCCTGATCGTCGGCATTGACTACTTTACTAAGTGGGTGGAAGCTGTCCCTCTCGCCAAGACCACTAAGCAGAATGCGACGGAGTTCCTCCGTCTGGGTATTGTTTGCCGCTTTGGGATTCCTGAGGTCGTAGTGACCGATAACGGAACCCAATTCACCGGCAAGCGCTTTACGAAGTACCGCCGCAACCTCCGCATCAAGCTGGTCCATACGTCCGTGGCACACCCTCAGGCAAACGGACAGGTCGAGGTTACCAACCGCACATTGCTACACGAATTGAAGACCAAGTTGGAAGACACTGGGGGCTCCTGGATTGAGGAGCTACCGTTCGTACTCTGGTCGTATCGAACAACCCCACAGGAGCCGAAAAGGGAGACGACCTTCAACCTTTGCTTTGGGGCTGAGGCTGTGATCCCCGTGGAGGTGGGGATGCCAAGCCTGCGGATCGAATGCTTCGACCCAGCCACCAATGAACAAAGGCTTCGGGAAAGTCTAGACCTGCTCTCGGAGGTTCGAGACGCCACACGACTACGGACCGTGGCCTATCAGTAGCGCGTCGCACGGTACTACAACAAACGTGTAAAGGCACGCCCTCTGGAAGTTAAAAATCTGGTCCTCCAGAGTGTAGAGGCGGCGGGAAAGACCGCGAATAGGAACAAACTCTCCCCTGAGTGAGAGGGACCGTTCCTCGTCTCCGCAATCCTCCGGAGCGGAGCGTACAAGCTGTGCGCCCAGAACGGCAAACTGGTCCCATAGACCTGGAATGCTGCCAACTTGAGGAAGTACTACCAGTAATGCTACATCAACTTAGATAAGTCACACGCGCATGCATCATAATGAATGCTTGGACATGTGCTTTATGTTTTATTAATATAATCACTCTTTCTATTATCCTACATCTTTATTTGTGTGAATTGATGACATGCATCGCATCCTTAAATCATACGACCTAGACTGCCCCTAAGTTGGGAGGACAAATGTCCATCCATAAAACCAGTCCTTGGCCCAGTGCCAGGCGGTCCAAAATCGACCGTCTCAGGACTTCGTCTCCGCTCCAGGCCGCCCAGGGACGGCTCCATACATCGTGGCTCCCCCTGAGATTAGGCTCTGCGCCAGACGGCCCGAAAGCAGCCCCTCGCAAGCTAAGACATCTCGTCAAAAGGACCCAGGCGGTCCGTCAAACAGGCTTCGCGCAAACAACCCAGGCGGTCAAAGTATCAGGCCTGGGGGCTTTTGAAGTCCCCAATCTACGGCCAACAAAACCTTAAGGGGCAAAAATTGCAGGCGTGCGGTGACCTTCTTGAACAGAAGAGAGCACCCTCAGTCTACAATGGTCGTGGGTTAGGACCTCAACTTGGTGATTATAACACCTTGAGCAGGGGCCACACACCTCTCGCAATCATACGCGATCGAGGCCTAGACCCAGGAGTCCGATTGCCGTGGCCTGACAACCCGGCTGGCTCCATGGGACTTGCGACGACATCCGCCCCACCGGATCGAGCTTCCCACTAAACGCATGAGTTGCGACGATATCCTCTAACGAAGGACGAGCACCGCGTAAGAAGGCACCTGGATAGGGCCTTAGCGACAATAGCTCCGAAGAGCTTAGCACTCAAGCGTGGGAGGTGATCCCACAGATCACAGTAAACGAAGATTGCAAGTGACATGCCACACCAGAAGAAGTATAAGTACAAAGAAAAAATAGCCACTTCTTACTCAGTAACAGAAAGCAAGTAAGATACAAAAGCAAGGGGTGGCGGCAGAAGACAATCAATCAATCTATACAGATGGAGACTATTCAGGCAGACAGGACGGAGCAGCCTCCTCATGAAAGTTCCTCAGGCGAGACGCCTCCCGTATCCTGGCGTTCCCAGGATGAAAGACTCCTTCCGGAAAGTGGGGAGCTGCCAAGGAGGCGATTTTGCGGCAAAGGCGGATGCCGTCCCAATACCGAGTCTCCAGCGCAAGCCGCGACTTCGACGGAGAGAGCCGACCAACCATGTCTCTAACCAACCAAGCATTATCGTCCTCCGCGGCGATGAGCAGGGCTTCTAGTTGCGCCACTCTCTGCTGCTAGCGTCCATTCTCCTCTTCGAGAGAGGCGAACCAGGCCCTTCCGCGAGAGATGACCTGCTACAAGCCCCCGTGAAGGAGGACGGTCAGCTCATCAAAGGGATTGGCACTACCTGGAGCTTGCATTAGAAGCGTCATCAAAGGCACTCCCAAAGCATGCAATGGTAAAGGAAAGCCAGATTGAAGCAACCGTACCTGAGTAGAGGCAGTGCTCGGAGAGTGTGCGAGATCACCCGGCAGAGCCTCTCCCTGAGGTTCCTCTCCTTCGCTTGCTAGAGGAGAGCTGGCTGGAAGGGTGGCGGCCGTAGGAGCGATCGGGGGCTCCTGCCACGTGTCGGGGTTGGTTCCACGAAAGCAGAAGCCCGCCTTCGGCGACATCGACACCCAAGCCTCCGACTCTGTGAACCGAAAGATTAGCCTTGCTACCTTGGCGTCAAAAGAACCACCGTGGAGGTAGGCAAAGATGCACAGAGATACCAAATAACGCAAAGCGTTGGGGTGAAGCCTCGCCACCGGAACTCTCAATGCGTCCACCAGCGCATACAGCGTGCAGTGCATAGGGTAATGAAGCCCCCCTCAGATGGTGCTCGTACACCACGATGTAGCCCGCTGGGGGGTGCTGGCTCTATCCAGTGCGCCTGGAACGTGATAGCTCCAATCACTGGGAAGACGTAATCGACCACAAGGGCAGCAATGGCGCCCGCAGTCAGGACAGACTCGGTGTTATGAACACCGTGACGGGTCGCTCTGGGAGCTTGGGAAGAACTCTCTCTCTTTTTCGTCATGTCTCTCTCTCTATTGACACAAGTATGCTACGGGAAAAATCTCAGCAGGAGGGGGAAGCTGCCCTGACTAATTTAAATAGGCAACGGAAAGCCAATAGGAGGGAAGCAAAAGGGCACCCCCGCAGACAATCGGGACACGTGCCAACTTGGCAACGCACCGTAGGGTTCGAAATCGTTCACAATCATGGTCAAACGCCAGACTGACAAGCGCGTCCCCTCAGCCGTCTGACAGGGATCCGCGCTGGCACCTCCACATTAAATAAGGGCTCACGATAGTGAAGCCCGCGAAGAGGCACACGGTAACGCAATACGGAAGAAACCAGTCAAGAAATGAGAAGTTCAGAAGATGAAACGGTGCGACGAAATAACAAATTTTATTGCGGCAACAGGTCCCGTTACAACGGCAGCACAAAAAAAAAGAAGAAGAAGTACGGCAGCAACAAAAGTAGCTAATGGTCCCAATGGCCTTTGGGACGTGATAATCCACCAACTGCTCGTGCGTTCGGACGTGTGAGTTGCGAGGGTCCAGAACGCCAACTCGGAAGTTCAAATCCTCCAGCGAGGCCAGCCTCCGGCAAAGCCTAACGGCGTCAAGATAACTCCGCTCCAGAGCAAGATTCACTCCCTCCGGCCGGAGCCTCGTCCTCAACTCTGACCGCAGCCTAGCAACCTCAGCCTCGTGTTGTTGCCTGAGCTGTTCGATCTCTCCTTCAAGGGCCAGTATGCGGGCCTACGCCCCCACATTGGCACCAACGAGACGTGTGGCCCTGGCCTCCGACTCAGCCCAAGCACCTTCCAGGTATGCAACACGAGCCCTCAGCCACTCCACCTCAGCAGCGGCCGCCCCAGCGCGCGGCTCAACCCTATCGAAACCCGGGGGCACTCTCCAATTCTGAGAAGGACCCATTACCGTGGCTTCAGAGCGATCCCCTCCTGAAGTGCCGGCTCCCGAAGTCCCGGGAGCGTGAGAGCCAAACTCAAAATCGTCAGAAGAGCGTTCTGAGTCGTAAGAGGAGTCCTCCATCAACTTTGCAGCAAAAAAGCACGCACGGAGAAGAGCAAGCTACCGATAAAAAGCGCAAGGAAATGCAAGGTTTCAAGAGAAAATGGGGCATTTAAATAGGCAAGTTTTCTCCTAAAAAGACAGCAGCCCCGAAAGGGAAGAAAGCGCTAGAGCCCAACCAACGGGGACCATCCACATGGAAGGCCCATAAAGCCTTGCGCGTTTCCCAGGCAAGACTTCGCAACGCGACATCTTCTGACCACGCAAACACTAAATGCACCGATCACGCCAATAGACGCGACCGCCAATAGTAACTCTCCTGCTCCCACAAAGTCGAATGCAAATCACCAGGAGAAAGCGCCCGGCAAAAGAGAAGTACGCACAAAGGAAAGAAGAAGATGAAGGCAAAAAGGACTACTTCTTTTATTAATCAATACTTTCTTACAAAGTACAAAGTTTGTAGCAATGATGCTACGAGAAAGACGAAGGAAGACTACGGTGCGAGGCCCTGTATGCTCCATTGTCATGCCCCAAATGGACTTGGCGAACGTAATCTACATGAAATCCCCACGGCTGGAGCCGTTGGTGGTTTGCCGAGTGGACTGGGGCCGGCACGGAAGCACACCCCCTGATGGAAGCCGCCGAAGCGCTATCCACCGGGGTGGGATCAGCACCGAGGCCAGGAAACCACTCAGAGGAAGTAGGGAGAGGACCCCCCACTCCCTCGCTGGGTCTCTGGCCTCGAGACCTCTCCACGGTCTATGCTCGAGCCTGACGGGTGAGAAGAGCATGTGCGGAAGCCTCCGCTGGCAGAAGACATACCCGCAGAGGTTCCACCAAGACTCTACCTCGGGTCAGGTGAGCCGCAACCCGGAAGGAGGTACACGACGGCAGCAGAATGGCCGAGCCACTCTTGTTAGCGTGGAAAGCGAACTCCAGCATGGGCGTTAAGACAGTCTTCATCAAGAGCTTCAAGCATTCGGCCGATCCATCCAACTCCTTCTCAGACACCCGCTGGGGGCGGGGAAAGCCACGATCTTCTCATCGCCTCTCCGATGGTTGCTAAGTGATGAACTCCACTTGTTAGGGTGTCCCTCCTATTTATGGGCGAGATGCAAGCCATTCTCTTACCCAACGCGGCACGGCAGCCAGCAGACGTCTTTCACGGAACAGGAAAGACCCCTGGTCAGACACAACCCAAGGCGTGCGAATCTCACCCGGTGGAATGACGAGTCACGGCAATGCCTGAAAAGCCTGAGCAGTTTCCTGGGGAAGGGGCGAGTCCAAAAAACAACAAACGATAGCGCGACACGAGGAAGGCTGTGAAGCTACGGAATGAGCCCAAGGGACATGCCAGGCCCGACCACTGGCCGGTCCAGGCATGGGGGGCTAGTGTTGGGTCCCATGTCCTGGCCCATGAAGGATTTTCAGGCCCATAACAAGGTTAGAGGCCCACGAGAAGGATGATAGAGCCCGCGCAGGACGATGAGCCCAGCCTAGAAACATGTGCAGAGCCACGCTGGAAGAAGGCGTCGGGAACTCTGTAGCGCATTTAATACGCTGCAGACAGAAAGGTGGAAAGGCCAGCCAATGGAGAAGCAGTTGGCACAGCGCCAACGGCTCACGAACCACCTGCAGGCCGCTAGCCAATCCTCATTCCGAGGAAAACCAGGCATGGCCGGCAGCGCCAGGAGCCTTCCAGTTAAGGCAAAATGACAGCCGACATGATTGGCGGTCCACGACAGCGACCAGCGGCAAAGGAGCCCTCGCAACGGGCACCTTGGCACCCAGAGTCCAATGGGAGAGAGGCTTATAAGAGCTCCCATACCCCGTAGAGAAAATGATTTGATTCCGATCCCAATTTTCTCTAGCTACGGTCATTGAGACTCAAACTCTGATCTCATAACTCTCTGAACAAACTCGCAAAGAAGCAAGAGCTGGAACTGACGAGTGACTCACTTTCGTTTCGCAAAAGCTAGCTCGTTACTGCTCCCTAACGTCTTCTCAGACTACAGAAAAGTTAGCCACCCATCACGGTGCATCAAGGGAGCGAGGCCTCCCATCACCTACTCACTGCATTCTCCACACCATCACTCACGCATCTCTTACGCTTTTACAGCATTCAACCGCGCACCGCTTATAGCGTGCGCCATTTTCGTTCATTGCGGGAATTTGCTGACTTGAGCGTCAGAGCGGCCTCGGTGGGAGAAATCCAGCAAGACCCCTGACCTCTTGTTCGTTGTTTGTGTTGTGCAGGTCCAGATTCATAGAGACAGAGACCGAACCCTTCTTCCAATGCCACCGCGTGCTTAGGAATCCGAAGGCTCTCTAATCCGTACGGCAACCGCAGGCCCAGGACGCAACAGTCTCATTGATATGATTTGAGATACATGGGCAATCACGATTTAAAAAGCGCTTTTTTGTGAGCCTTTTAAATAAAAGAAATTATGGTTAAAACTATGATTGTGAAAGCTCCTTTATCCGTTGTATCAAAGTGCTCGGGGCATGTCCTAGCGTCTATGGTTTATCCCCAAGTCGGAATAACACTTGGAGATAAATCATTACTTGTAAATTTTTTCTTCCATTAATCCAAATCACTTACTTACCAAAAAAAAAAAATAAAGCTCCTTTAATAACAAAATTTTCTTTTCTGAACAATGGAGGCCCACTTAGTAACCTGATATCACCAATCATAAGGCTAACACAACCCAACCTTACTACACATTGTTGCCCACATTTGTTTTGTTGCATAACATCGACAAGCAAATGTGGGATGCACTCATTTTTCCACGAGCAAAAGCGCAACAGGGAAAATCAGAGTTGAAAAAAAAATAAGCAATACGAAGTGTTATCTTTCTCTAATAGCAAGTCAGGCAATACATACCCAAATATGAATATAATGCAAGAAATCAATAGTGTTGGGTATTATCTATGAAGAAATCGGTCCACCCTGTTGCTACGAGGGACCTACAAAACATCAACTTATGGAGAGATATGAATTGATTGAACTATCAGATATCTAAATAGTAGAACCGTTGGCAATATAAAATATTGTAGTGTTGAACAACCGCTCGATGGTGTTTTGGGTAGCGAGTCATATATATTTTGACCTCTTGCTGATTGTTATGGTGTAGAGGATCCGAATTAAAAACTTTAAAACACCATCTCAATTTAACTTGGACGGTTATCCAGATCTAAGATGTGCATCATTGATATCGTATATAGGAATGTAGTTAAGCTATTTATTCCTAAATAATTGTACTCATCTAGGAACAACTCTCATATTCGACAATGCAAAAATGGTGAATGCGATTATAGGGACAGTTAAGCCAATTATCGAAGAATGTTCCATCCTATGGTGTTGTCTCGAAAGAGGACAATTTTGAAAGTGCCCACTCGTATGCCAATCTCGACGTTAGGAACCTGGTCATTTAGATTCAAAGATACTAAAACCTTTATGAGATAAAATTGAGGGTCAAACTCATAAGTTTGAGGTCTATCAAATGCACGTACCAACCTACCAAAGGAAGTCGAAAGGAAAAAAAAAAAGTCATCTCAAAGGTAGGCCATACTTAGTCAAAGATTTTTGTGGCGCCCATTCGTGCTGCTCCTTTCCAACCCGTGGATGCCTAAACTTTGAAGTTAGGGAAGAGAGTCTTGAATGACGGAGTCCTTGGTATACCTAAGATTCTAAAACCCCTAATTAACAGGGAGGAGGGTCCATGCTGCAACAAACCCAAAACCCTCCCAACTAAGCGGATATCAAACATACCTGCTAGTCATTCAAAGTTAAGGATATTCTTCAATGTCAAAAGAATCATTTCCACTACTGAAATAGAGAAAAAAATAAAAAAAATTAAACAACAATTTTTCTGAAAAAATATTGTTAAGCAGATGATAAAATTTAAAATGCAAATATGTGAGCCTCATAATGAAATCACTAATCCCATAAATTCTCTTGACCGCTTCTGAACATTATAAGGCTTTCGAAACCTAAAGATGACATGCTATTTCTCTACTTTTTTTCAACTCTAAAGGGAGACGCAACAATTTAATTCTAAATATTATAATAAAATTTCATTTTGTCTTTTTAGGAACTGACAAGTCAATTTCTATTATAATTTACCTCCAATCAAAGGAAAGAATGGCAACCCTATGCCTTGTTAGGATCAACAAGCTCCCAGTAAGAGTCCAAAGTATTTTCTAACTAGATTTAATGTTAAGGTCAAAAGCTTATTGAAACTCACTAACAAGATAAAGTTGAATGCTTTTATTGTAATGATATAGCTGAACAATATTTTTAAATATTTAGTTCAGTAGGACCCAAGGCATTATTGGATGTAGAAGTTATCACTCGAGCATATATCGTGATAAAATAGGCCAATGAAGTAAAGTAGCTAGAACTCTCAGATTCTGTGAGCCATCCAAATTCCAATGGTGGAGAAAAGAAAAAATAATAATAATAATTTTTCACTCTGGATCACATAAAATTAACATAAGATTAAGTCGGGCATTTATAAAAAAATACATGTCACTAAACCTCACACCGCTAAATAATACTCAGATAAACGTTTTGATACAAATATAGAATTAAAAATTTCTAATGTGACCCATTCCTATGATGTGATCGGAGTTAACCAAGTTCTTCCATCAATTTCTGGTGCATAATATCGAAGTCAATCAGATGCTACATCAAGAAATATTAAACCCCTAATACAAAAGGAGTACACCAAGAAATATTTATAAAATCTTAAATCTGTCTCAAATAATGATAAAGATGATAAGGAGCAAACTAAATAGCCATGAAATCAATTGATTCCTTGAGTCATTTATATAGTGCAACCAGACTCACCAATACAAAGGCTCTAGATCATCTTAAAAAAGTTTCATCTAGTAAGAGATAAAAGTTAGGGATAGAAAATAATAGTTTTAATAACAATGATATGACACTCATAATTTCTCCTCGTTAAGACCTTATTATATTTGCACTCATTTCAAACAGAATACATAATTATCAATTGAAATAAATCTTTTAGAATAATGAAAGCTCAAGAAATATTATTTTACTTCGATATGTTCATCAAGCTTGGACTTGAAATCAGTCTTATGAAATTATCGAATGGATGGTTGTATCGACTTACCAACAACTCAATCTAAGTAAAAGGAATAGTATCATTGGAGGTTATGCTAGGGACTATCTCAAAATAGACTCCTATATGCTAACTTTCTTATTTGTTAATATTCCATTGGTTTATAATGTTATATTGGGCCAACCGTGGTTAATAATATTTGGAGTAGTCATTTTAATTTCACAACTTAACATGAGATTTTTAACTAGATACGGGATTAAAAAAAGTCACTAGTATCAAGTCACCAAGTGAAGTTGCTATTTGATACAAATCAATGACTCGACAACTTTCCCATTTGTTGACAAGTTTGATATTAGGAATGAGGCTTCTCTTCAATAATTACAACTCGGAGAGTTGCCTCTCCAAATTCCTCTAAATCTAGTATACTCTGATAAATATATTTTGATTGACACTTTGCAAGCCTAATATCTGAAAGAAATGTAAAATGAATTTTACGAAATAATATAGACATCTTTTCTAGGAGACTGGTTGATGTGCCGAAAATTACAATAGAGATGATGATTCACAAGTTGAGCCTCATATCGAGACACAAGCCAATCAGACAAAAAAGATAAAATATCTCCGATCAAACAAAAAAGATAAAAAATATTCAAATGGTCGGATTATTGGTAATACAAAAGGCTAAGGTATCAAATGATGTTTTGATTAATAAATCTGAACGGTTAATCCTAACGATTAGTTACAATAATCAATGGATGAAGGGTTGAATCATATGAACAATTAATACGTTTGATAAATAAACGTTAGATTTAGAGTTTATATAATAGTTAGACCATTTAATTTTT
>JAODPA010136657.1:0-16280 GCA_025585075.1 Nepenthes mirabilis
AAGAAACAATAAAAACACTTTAGAGTGAGGAAGACAAACCGGATAAGACGAAGGATGAAGAGTGGCAAAATATAAGAGATCTTACTAATTATATAATCAGATTGTATATTGTGAATTATTTTGAGAAGTCATTGACTTGTCAAATCTAGCAAAAATTTGGATAAAATTTAAAGACCGATACAAATCCAAATCCTTAACAATAAGATTACATATGAAGAAAAAGTTTTATGGCTTTCAGTTATTAAAAGAAAAATTTTTTTAAAAGCACACGGATAAATTTAATTGAATTTAGAAACAAATGTTAACACTTGATGAGAAGATCAATGAGAAAGACAAGACGTTGATATTACTGACTTTTTTTCCAATCCTATACAATTATATTGTCACGACATTACAGTTTAGAAAGGATATACTCAACCTCGATGAAGTCATCGTTTCTTAAAATATGAATGGAACTAAGTGAAGGGGAAGCGTTGAGGTTTCGGGGGAGTCTAGACTCTTGGTATTTCTTAGCGATCGGGAGTATAGAAATCAAGGGATCGAGGTGGCCAATCAAATAGGAGCAACCACTAGTGTGAACTTTAGGACATGGAATATTTTTATTGTAGCAAAAAGGGTCACATAAACCAGGATTAATTTAAGAGAAATGCGGAGAAGGAGGGCAGTGGTGAATGTCAAGGGAAGAGGGATCATAAAGGAAATGATTGGGCCTCTATTGTTACCCACGGAGACCTTTTAATCTTCTAGCGAGAAAGACACGGAACATTATGAGTCAGAATATGAGTTAGGTTCATCACACCATACAAAACCAAGGAGGTTGCTCTTCACTGACTATATGCCCGAGGAATATGAAGGATTGAAAGTAGGTAACGATGACTCATTGAGAGTTATTGGCATCGAGAATGCTAGATTGCGAATAAGTAATAGGATAAAACTCGTGTTGAAGGATGTGTGACATACCTCAAATTTACAGTTAAATGTGCTTTTAATCAAAAAGTTTGACAAAAAATACTTTTCACAACATTCGAAAAAGACCAATGAGAACCCATTAAAGGTACTTTGGTTGTGGCAAAAAAATGCAAGCATTCAAACTGGTACATGATATAGGCTGTGGTTGCTCAGGGCGACACTAAGGTGGCCAATGAGGATATTGGTCAAGGTGATGGGAAAAGGAGGTCAAGGAGGAGTGTAAGGAAAGGTGATTCTATAATGGAAAAGAAGCCAAAAGGGAGTGAGAATACTCTAGATTTGCTGGAGTGAAATAGGGTGTCATTCAAGTTTGCGGAAACTGATGCTGAAATCCCCATGAAAGAGAAGTTATTGAATGATAAGAGATGAAAGATGTTGATAAAGGCGAGGGGTCTCCCACAAAGTTGTGAGGTAAAACTTATTGAATTTTAAGTCACTCCTTTGTAATTATTACAACAAATAGATAATCATTGGGAGGACACACGATGTCTACACATAGCATGCTTAAGCAAAAATGTCAAGTAAATGTTACACGATATTCATTTGAGATTGGCTGATGGTCAGTCAAGGGTTATCTGAATTATAATAAGAGTTCAATTGTCACGCGATATTCAGGATGATAGTCGACCGATGGTTAGTCGAAAGTCGGTATAATAGCGCATGATAAGCACTTGAGGGAAGCATGTATGCTATCTGTCTAAATGAGTAATACTGGATGCGACCTGAATGACATGTGTGTGAAATAAGTTGGCCATATTATGCAATTAGTTGGTATCCAAAATAGAGGATTTAAGTAGACAAGTCAAGAAAGAAATTGTTAAATTAAAATAATTAATTTTAAAGTTTTCTTTCTATTAGTGGACGACATAATTGTTCTGTCAAATTCAATTAATACACTAAAAGGATTATATGCCTCTAAACCCTGAACCCTTAACCGTAAGTACCAAAAACTTAACCAAATATTTTTAACATTAGACCTTGAACTCTGAACCCTGAACACTAGACCTGGATGCTAAACCCTAAACCTTGCAACCTTAATCTTTACCATGGCCTATTGATTCTTATCCCTACACCCTATACCCTTTACATTTGACCCTAATTCTTTAACCCTTACCTCCTAACCTGTAGAACATAGGCCATGGACCCTAGACCAGGCACCTTGGACCCAAGATGCTAGACCCTAAACTCTTGATACAAAATTTAGAACCCTGAATTGTCAACCATAAATATTGAATCCCAAATGGTGAATTATAAACCCTTGACCCTAAAACCTCAGTTCTAAACCCTAAATCTTGATTGCTAAATCTTAAAATTTGAACCCTAAACCTCGAATCATTTACCATGAATATTGAACTTCGAATCCTAAACTGTGAACTTTGAAATTTACAATTTAAACTTTAGACTCTGAATCCTAAATTGCAAACATTGAATCCTTAATCGTTGGCCCTAATCACTTAACCCTTGACTGTGAACACCCTGGATGCAAGATCCTTGACCTTAGAATGATAACCTTGTAACCTGGACACTAGAACCTTAATCCTTAACCTTGAAGCTCAGACCCTAAAAGAGCGTTCATGCATTATTTATCTAGAGAGGTTGCGTCTGATGCGTTTGATTGGCATTTGTGTGCTGTTTATGATATAAAATAACTCTTGATATGATTTTAGGGTATTCAAAATTATTTTCTCATATAAGAAATACTGTATAAAAAGAGAGAAGAGAAAAATAGAAAAAATGAAAAAGTTCAACATTCAATTGTGGTCCTATTTTGAGATTCAATTTTCACCTAGATCGGGTATGCTATCCTAATGTTACTTTTTAGATCATATTACTATTTACTTGCTCACATTTCTTGATGTATTTTTTTTGTGGTTTGTTAGATATGTTAAAGGGGTTAGTATTCAACCATTATTTACTTAGATTTGTAGAGAAGCAATTTTGAACGGAATTATTTTTGTAACCGACATTACTAAAATAGTGAATTTATTTAAAATTTATTCCGTAATTTTTTTTTTTAGTTGAAAAGGGTTTTCTACATTAAAAATATTTTGTATTGTTGTGTTGCTTGTATTCATGAGTTTAATAATTAATATTTGATGAAAGGTTCCGGCTTTGTTCCATTGCGTGAGATATACGTGTTTTGGTCAAATCTTGACACATTTATCCACTCAAACTTCTATTCCTATCCATTATGGAAGCCTTAACAGCTCTCCAAAAACACAGCCGCTAGAGAGAGACCTGGTTCAATTATGGTGAGGCAGCAAACTCTGAAATGTCTCCCACAGGCACTTGATCCGCGTTGTCTGGCATGACAAATCATCAATATCTGGCATTCAGAATGCAATGCCAAAGGTAGTATAACAATTTATGTAACTCGGTAATAACCACATTTAAGATTAAGGCAGGGAAATTATAGCAATATTTCTCGCACGGCAGTATTATTATGCACGTTATTTTCATACAAGTCTCGTGACTACAGATAGATGTTTTCTGCTTTCTGATACTTGTGCTTGATTTTTGGCAGAATGTTGACAATTGCGAGCTGGTTTTCTATTGTGGCCACGGAATGGCTTTTCAAATAGTTTTTCATCAGTTTTTTAAGTAAACACAACAACGAGAGGAGAAAGATGATAAGAACACTCTTCAATTCGGATGCTGATTTTTGTTCGGAATTCTTTTAGTTTTTGAGATGTTGTACTAAATTAAGTGTAGAACATTTCTAAAAATTCAAATTTGTTATTTTTACTCTCGTTTTATGTAATTGTCGAGTTTCAACTTGTACAATGTTGGGTGAAACTTGTACAATGTTTGAAAAATTCAAACACCTCGCCTGTGACAGTGGACCCGACAAAGATTGAGGCCATCTAGTGCTGGCCTACACCCACTAATATTCATCAACTGCTCGGATTTCCGGGTCTAGTTGGCTACTATCAGCGATTTGTAGCACGATACGCCCAAATCTCAGCACCACTTACAAAATTACTATGGAAGGATGCCTTCCTGTGGACCGGCGAAGCTGAGAACACCTTCAACTTCCTTAAAGCTGCTCTCACTTCCACTCCAATTCTGGCCCTGTAAGAGTTTTTCAAGTCCTTTATAGTACAAACAGATGCTTCCAGGTGTGGCGTGGGAGCTGTCCTCCTCCAAGCTGGCCATCCTATAGCCTTTTTCAGTAAACAACTCGGGCCCAGAATGTAGGCAGCCTCAACTATATTAAGGAACTTTGTGCTGTCACGGAGGCGGTCAAACGGTGGTGACAATATCTCATAGGTTCTAAATTTACTATTCAAACTGTCTACCAACCCCTTAAAGCCTTATTAAATCAAACTATTCTCACTCCGGACTAACAGTGCTGGATTACGAAACTAATGGGATATGACTTCGATATTGTGTATCAGGTAGGAAAAGAAAATGGTCCTGCCGACGCATTGTCTCAAGTTTCAGAAGCCTCTTATCATGCCCTACAAGCTATATCTCAGCCGATCATGGCCTTACTGTCAGCACTACGTAAATTCTATGCACGACACTCCCCATCTACCGAACTTGCCCAATTCATTCTTGACCGGCCAGATGATCATGCAAATTACTCTTGCAGGGATGGATTAATATTCTATAAGAACCGAATTCTAGCTCCCTCCCAATCGGCGCAGCAAGACTGGATACTACAAGAATTCTATAATTCCCCAGTAGGTGGGCATGTGGGAGTTCAGCGCACTTATGCGCGAGTAGCTGCTACTTGCCTAGCTCATTAACATTGAGGACAATGTTCGTTTCAATGGGAATGATAATATCATGGGCGTGATTGATACGGACGGGAAAACAGTTCCGGTTCCTCAGATTACCAGACGATGTGCTCGGCAAACTCATCCACTGCACAAACTCCAGGACTATATTTAGTTATATTACATATTTAGCTATATTACATTTTTATTTTTTCTGCTGATTATACTGGTTGTTATAGGCCTTCTGTTGCTGTTCCCTTTTGGTTAGTTTAGCTCGGTTGAGTTGTTGGCTTAGTTGGATTCCAACTGCATTCCGTTGGTTTCGTATATAATGTACTGACGTGTTACAGTAACTGAACAATTAATATTCCTGCTCTGGAAAACTCTTCTCCTCAACTGCTCTCTTTTTCTGCTTTCCCTCTGACTCTCTCTCTCACTCTATCACACGCTGTTACTTTCCTTCTCCTTTCTCTGCTCACTGATGTCGCGCCACTTGCTGACCGGGAAAAGCTACTCTCAGAAGGCCTCAATCTCCTGTTAGATAGCCGGCTTTAGTTCTCTTGCAAGCAGTGGCACGAAGTCACGTATCATTGAATTTGTATTCTTTGAGTGTGATTAATTTACATTTGCCACAATATTTGCATTGCATTGTGGTAATTCATCCTAGGCGGACTTCTCACGAAGCTTGTCCTTGAGTTTTGGCGCCTTCTCCCATGAAAGATTTATGGAGCAGAGGTGTTTAATAATTTGCTTGAGGCTTGCTCTAGAGTTTCTTATAAGCTGTGGCAGTCAAGTACAGACAGAATCATCGAAATGTTTAGTTAAAACTACTCTAGAAGTGCAGCTGAGTAAAACGATCAATTCCACCGGTTGAATAATTGTCACGTTCACTGCTCAGTGCTCACCATAAAGAACTAGCTGTTTGCAGCAAAAACACAAAAATACTTATCCTGATTATGATCAAGAAAGACAATCATGTCATCGGAATGTCATGCATTCATTTACACACGAATAAGAGACTTAACAGTTATGGTCAAGGAAAATGAATGTGAGTGAGTTCGAGGCAAGAAACTTGGTGCCATTGACGTGGTGAACTCCAATCTTAGACAACACTGCATAATACTCAATCTCAGACTTATGAAGAGGGGGAACTTGCTTGATATGATGACCAACTTGGCAGAAGGAATAGATAGGTAAAAAAATAATCCAAAGAACATATGAAGAACGAAAATGCCTCACAAGCAGCAAACATAGTGCTGCATGTTGACAAATGAGAACGGATACAATAAATGTCAGATAATTGTCATGTTTTATGTTACTTTTTTATAAATTTTATACTTATTTAATATATCGTTCAGTGGTATGCTCGATGCTACACGAGTCTTAGCCTGATTGGAGAAAATTATCCAGTAGCGCATAACAGTTGCTTGAACCAAACATGTGCACCATTTGTTCAGAATAGATACGCCTGATGCGCATCTGAGAGGCGCACATACGTATTTTGTCCAGAGAATCAATGCCTATTGCGTGTTCATGTGTCGTTTTTGATATAAAATTGTTCTCACACGATTTTAGGGTATTCATTGTTACTTCTTTGAATTGTTGAGTGTCGGCACTATGAGAAAAGAAAGAGAAAGAGAGAAAAAAAGATAAAAGAGTAAGATTTATTCATCTATTTGAGTCCCAAATCGTATTTCATTCTCAATCGACTTTAGGTATATTATTCTTATTGTTGTGAAGGATATTTTATTGGTCATTTTCTATTTTTTATCATGCATTATCTATTACTCGAATTTATTACTATAAGGTGTTATAATCTTAAATTTGTTAAAAATTTTTGTAAATATAACTCACAGTATAGTCGATATTTTTCATATTCATAATCCTATGATTTATTTATTTATTTTAAAAAAGATTTTTTACGTAAAATTTTATATCTTATTTTTTTATAATTGTTATTATTCATAATACATTACCCTGTCATCTCTTCCTGATTACAAACAAAGGGTCCGAATATATTGCTGGGAGAGATTAGTTCTTAGTTTTATGATCAAAGCTTGGACATCCGAACTCAATAATAACCCCCGATAACAACTGCAACCCTCTTCTGTCTCATGCTGAAAAAGAGCCATCGATTGTATTTCCTCAATCAACAATCAGACCACGCACATCGCTTTTCTTAATGAGAAACAGCGGACTACATTAGTAAGAAAAAGGTAATACAAAAAATAGAACCTGTAGATTTTCATAGTGTTTTTAGGACCGTCTTGTACCCGAAGGTATACCTTCCTCCTTTCATCACGAGAGCCAACCTATTCTTGATACTTTCACGAGTCTTCTTCTGAATAATCCACAATACGCGGTCGAATACTCATGTTAATTCCTTGAGAAAAAAACTCAATGACGAAATTGAAGATGACATATGAAGAGAATTGATATGATCTTCAGGCTGCTGCAGAATTTTACATAATAAATTTAAGCTTTACGGGAAGGGGAGAACTGACAGAGGGGGAAGGATAAGACTGAGAGGGAAGAGAGATAGAAAGTGAAAGAGGAAATTAGAGAAGGGGAAGGAGAAGGGAGAGGAAAGGAGCAGAGAGAGATAGTGAAATATTATATTTGTCATTTCGTCTGCTTCCAATCAGTATAAGTAAGGTAAAGTAAGCAACAGCTCACGTGAGCAACAACAGGATAAGGAAAAACAGAATAAAGGAAAACAGTAACAGAACGTGAAAAAACAGAATAACCCAAGAGGAACCCATCCATTGTGCTACCCGACTTCAAACCCGGGTGTAATCCCGCAATTTCAAAGGTGTTTGAGTGACCCGGGTGCTCTTTCTTGTGATTAGTGGCTCTACAGATGGTATAACATCTCGATTGATCAAGCTGGTAATATTACCATTCCTATCAAAAATAACATTGTCCTCAAGGTTAAAGGTGGGAAAGTCTCGCATAAATTCTGTAGTGGTTTCTCATGTAGATTCGGTAGCAGATGGAGATTGCCAACGAACAAGGAATTCAGGGATGAATTTGCCCTGAAGGAGGATTTTCCTAAATCCCAGCAATTCTGTAGGATAGAGCAAGGGCTGTGAGCCGTGTGCCTCCATAGGAAAGTCCACTGGCTGGTTGGTAGCTTCTCCTCTGAATTGCTTCAATGATGAAATATGAAATACATTATGTATTTTGGAGCCTTTCGGTAAGTGTACCCGATAAGCAACTAGACCAATACGTTCCAAAATGCGAAAAGTCTCATAATAACTTTTAGCTAATTTGTTGGATTGTCGATGTGCAACTGTAGTTTGGCGGTACGGCTGTAATTTAACAAGAACCCAATCTCTGACTAGAAACTCTTTAGCAGTGCGATGCCTATCAGCCTTTTGCATCATGCGTTGCTGAGCTCTCCTTAGATTCTCTTTAAGGGCAGTGATGAGATGAGTTTGGTCGGTGAGCAATTCATCTACAGCGGCCACATTAGAGGTGCCCTGTGTGTAATCCAACAATGAAGGGGGTGATCGCCCATAAACGGCCTCAAATGGGCTTATCCTGATCGAAGAGTGCCAAGCAGTGTTATAATTCCATCCAACCCAAGGGAGGTACTGAACCCAAGTGGAGGGGTTGTCTGCAATAAAATAATGCAAGTAGTCTTCTAGGCACCGATTAACAACCTCCGTTTGACCATCCGTTTGAGGGTGGTAGGGACTGCTGGTGGCAAATTTGGTTCCCTGGAGTTTGAAGAGCTCTTGCCAAAAATGACTCATAAAGAGTGGATCACGATCTATCACTAGCTCCACTGAAAATCCATGCAATCTACATATCTCTTTAACAAAGACTTCAGCAAGATCTTAGGCCGTAAACTGGGCATTTAGAGGTAAAAAATGGGAGTACTTGGACAGGCGATCTACTATTACCAGCACCATGGTTTTTCATTCGAAGGAGGCAAATGGGTGATGAAATCCATTGAAACTGATTCCCAAATTTTTTCTGGGATGGGGAGTGGCTACAACAGGCCTTGAGGAGCGGTCGTGAGGGATTTGACTTGCTGAAATATAGAACAATGTTGGGCAAATTCACAGATGTCTCTGCGCATTTGAGGCCAATAAAAAATATTGGCGATTCGGGTGAAAGTACGTTAGAAGCCCAGATGACTCCCTATAGGTGAGCTATAATATTCTTGCATGATGAGGTCCTGTAAAGCAGACTCAATGGGCACTCGGATTTTTGTTTGATAGAAGATGAGGCCATCCTTAATAAAATAACCATCATGGTCATCGGGCTGGTTTTGAATGGAGGAGATTATTGAGGAAGAAGCAAGATTTTGTTTGTGAAAATTTCGAAGGGCATCCAACAGGGCAAGAACTGGATGGGTTGCAACTCGTAGAACATAACAGGATCCCTCTTGCAGCCGAGACAGGGTATCAGCAAGTCCATTTTCTTTCTCGAGACGATGAACGATGTCAAAATCTTATCCCAAAAGCTTGGTGATCCAACATTGTTGCTCGAGGGTGTGTATTGTTTGTGCCAGTAAAGCCTTAAGAGGTTGGTGATCCGTTTGGATAGTAAATTTGGATCCCATGAGGTATGGCCGCCATTTTCTTACAGCCTCAACTACAACACAAAATTTCTGAATATAAGTAGGTAAATTCTGCAGTCTGGGAGAAAGTTGCTTGCTGTAGAATGCGATCGGATGACCTACTTGCATCAATACCACTCCCACTCCTATTCTTGATGCATCGGTGTGTATAGAAAAGGGCTTAGTGAAATCGGGTAGTACCAAAATAAGTGTGGAGGTAAGAGCAGCCTTAAGAGACTGGAAAGCTGTCTTTGCTTCTGAATTCCAAATGAAGGAAGCCTTTCTTAACAGTTGGGTGAGAGGAGTGACAATTTGGGCATATTGGGCTACAAAACGTCGATAATATTCGACTAACCCCAAGAATCCTTGTAGTTGCCGGACATTCACAGGCGTTGGCCAACGTTGGACTGCGTTTATCTTAGTGGGATCCACGACTACCCCTTAATCAGTTACTACATGCCCCAGGTATGCTATGGATGAGCACCCAAATTCACATTTGGAAGATTTGGCATAAAAGGGTGATCCCTCAAAATCTGGAGAGTCAACTGGAGATGCAGTAGGTGCTGCTCCCAGGAGGGGCTATAAACTAATATGTCATCAAAAAATACAAGGACGAACTTTCGAAGAACAGGACGAAATATCTCATTCATCTCTGCCTGGAATGTCGAAGGGGCATTAGAGAGCCCAAATGGCATTACCAATAATTCGTAATGGCCCTCACGAGTGCGGAATGCAATCTTATGTATATCCTCCCTGTTGACTCGCATCTGATGATAACCTGCTTGCAAATCTAACTTTAAAAATACTTTAGCGCCATGGAGTTCGTCCAATAGCTCATCCACAGTTGGAAGAGGAAACCTATACTTCACTGTAATTGCTTTCAAAGCTCGGTAATCAACACAGAACCTTCAGTTACCATCATTCTTTTTTATAAGTAATACCGGTGAGGAGAAAGGGCTGGTACTCGGTTGAATGATCCCTTCTTCGAGCATATCTCGAATCATTTTCTCCATTTTTGTCTTCTGGAAATGAGGATATTAATATGGCTTCACATTTACAGGAGAGGAGTTCGGTTGAAGAGGAATTCGGTGATCAGTGTTGCAGTGGGGGGTAAACCATGAGGAATGGAGAAAATATCAGCAAATGAGGAGAGAAGGGACTGAAGGGAGTCAGCCATCTCAGTAATAAGGTATGGAGGGAGATTGAATTTAGGAGAAGCATCTAGTGGAGTGTTTGCCAGACCTTCTTCATGTGCCTTCAACACTGTTAGTTGAAAATATGTGGCAACAGACTTGGTGACTTCACCTCTTCGCAATTGGCCTAATGTCATAGTGGACATGGTGGCCTTAGGTAAATTGTGTAAGGTGATCGAGCGGCCCTCATGATCAAAATTCATCCAGAGAGCCTTGTAGTCGAAAAGCACCGAACCAATTGAAGCCAACCATTGAACTCCAAAAACTATATCGGTGCCATATATGGGTAGCAAATAGAGGTCCACTGTAAATTTTGATTTGCCTAGTGTGGTCACTACACTGTTACACAATCCCTTGCAGTGCAGAGAATCCCTATTTTTGACCATGACATTAAGATGTTGAGAGGGTTCAATTGCCAGCCCCAAGTGTTTGGCCATTTGTGTTTGTAAAAAATTATGGGTGGAACCACTATCCACCAAGATAACCACTGGTTGGCCCAGGATATAGCCTTACAACCTTAGGGTGGAGGGGACAAAGTGGCCTTTCAACGCGTGTAAAGAAATAGTCGGAGCATGATCAGGAGTAGGAGGAGGAGATTCTATCTCAAGGGTATGCTCTGTTGCAAAGTCACTTTCTGCTGTTTCAGCCTTTGAAGGTGAAGTAGTCGTGGTAACAAAGTGGTCCTCCTCTACCAGCATACACAAAAATTGGGGAGGTTTACACTTATGGCCGGGTGTAAATCGTTCATCACAATTGAAACAAAGCCCCTTTTCGTGCCTAGCAGTCATCTCTGTTGCTGTGAGGCACTTGATGGGAAACCTATGTGGTGGACTCGGGAGAGGTAACTGTTTGAGATGATGGGTAGGGAATGTTGCTGGTGGCCTGGTCACTAGTGACCGATGATGCAGTGATCGGCTAATATCCATTTTCTCCTCCACCAGCTTAGCCATGCCCATGGCCTCTGGTAGTGTCTGAGGCTTTAGCAGAAGCAATTCTCGCTGTATATCATCCCATAATCCGGGTAAAAAGTAGTTCAGGAGATTAGTTGCAGAGAGTCCCGTAGTACGAGTGAAAATGGTTTCAAACTCAGTCATGTAAGCCACAACCGAAGTGTTTTGATGGAGTTTATACAAGAGGGCTTCATGATTTAAGTAAGAAGAAGGACCAAACCGTAGTTCTAGATCTCTAGAGAACAGTTCCCATGTCAATAACTGGCGGGTAGCATGCATCCATTGGTATCATTGGAGGGCAGCCCCGGTCATATAGAAAGCAGTAATGGTGAGTTTGTGATCCGGTGGAGTAAGATGATACAGAAAGAAGCGATCGATTTGAAACAACAATCCCACCACATTTTCTACTACAAAAAAGGGAATCTCGAGTTTGGGCAACCAGATCGGCAAGAAGTTTGGGGAATCCAATTGTGGGGGAGAAATGAGAGGTAGGGTTACGGTTTGAGTGGCGGGTGTTGAGACTGTAGCGGGGGCTACTGCAATCGACGTTGGAGTTGGCAATAAGGGAGGGAGTGATGGCAAAATTGAGTTTCGTTCGAAATGATGGAGGGATTGGCGAATGTCAATGAAAGATTGTTAGAACTCACTGAGGGTTTATTGAATTTGTTCAGACGTGGTCGAGTGTAAGGCGAGGCAGTCAGAGTGATGGTGTACTGTGACAGCGAGCTCCTTCACTTCCTGCGCCACAACGGTTATGGAATCTTCAAAGCTTTGTATCTTGTCACCATTCCCTCTACCATGGTCTCAATAATAGCGCCAAATTGATACGATCTCCAGGTTACTGTAGAATTTTTCACAACAAATCTAAGCTTTACGGGAAAGGGAGAATTGACAAAGGGGAAAGAATAAGACTAAGAGGGAAGAGAGATAGAAAGTAAAAGAGGAATTTAGAGAAGGTGAAGGGAGAGGGAAGGAGCAGAGAGAGAGATAGTGAAATATTATATCTGTCATTTCCTCTACTTCAAATTAGTATAAGTAAAGTAAAGTAAGCAACGGCTCACGTGAGTAACAACAGCATAAGGAAAAATAGAATAAAGGAAAATAGCAACAAAACGTGAAAAAACAGAAAAAAAAAACAGAATAACCCAAAAGGAACCATCCATTGTACTACTCGACTTTAGACCCGGATGTAATTCCGCAATTTTAGAGGTACTTGAGTGACCCAAGTGCTCTTCTTTATGATTGGTGGCTCTGCAGATGGTATCACGTCCCGATTGATCAAGCTGGTAACAAGAATGATACGGTTATAGAGAGAGAGAGAGAGAGAGAGAGAGATCACTGTCTTCTTCGCTGAAGCCATTTTCGCAGAGTTGGAAGAGGAACTACGACGGCGATCGGGCTGTCCGTGACCCACAACTGCGAATAAGAGAAGAATGGGCGTTCATTTTTGAATTTTGTAATGTCAGGGGTTTGCAGTTCACGCGATGGTCATGGACTGAACCTCAGCGCGTGGGCTTGCAGCAAGCCTGACCCATTAACTTCAATTGGGCTTGAGTAGAAGCTTGTAAGATCTTGGCTAGGCTCGAAGAGGCACACACATTCCACTGTATTTCTTTTTAGAAAATATTATTCATCACATTTATTTATAATTTATAAATAACATTTCTTTTTATGTATAAATACCCATCAAAATTTAAAGTAATAAAATAAACACCATATAAAAAATAGCTATTTATTTTTCTTGCAAAATAATGCTTTTCTCAAAAGTTAGTAGTTCATCAATCGATAATCCAAAATGGATTAGTGAATTATAATTAAATCTATAATTACATGTTTAAACTCTGCTGTTGAGTCTCAGGATTTAGCATGTTTACTTGGAAGAAATTATGTGAGACAAACGGCCAGAGATATTTACTCACATTTTATTCCAATTACCTCATATTTACTCATATCTTAATGGGACTAACTCGATTGATTGACATAATAAGTTTATGAATAGTAAGTTGAGAAAAAAAAAAGTATTAGTTGGTCCATTTGGTTCATTTTTGAAGAATAGAAGTCTAGCCTTGATTCAATTTTAATTAGAATGAATTAAAATCAAATTGATAATCAAGTGATCAAGTGATTGAAAGGTTATGAAAAATATTTGATCATATGTTCAAATCATTGGATATCCAAATGACAAATTGAGCAGTTAAACCAAATAAGCCGTTTATATACTATGTAATTAGTCTGAGTAAAGGTTTCTTAATTAATGTCAATTTCTCAATATTATCAGCTAATTTGCCTCAATATAATTCCACAATTAGAATGTCTATAAGGGCAGTTAAACTAATCAGTTTTTAACTGACCCGATCACTCAAATCCTAGCTAATTATTCTTCTTCAAGAAACCGTTATCAATTTACAACATAATTATAAATATACTTACTTCCCCTAGAAAGGAGGAGGGATATTTCAAACAGTAATGACAGAGTTAAATCTTTTAACACACCTATTCTTCTATAAAATACGGAGCCAATTTTTTCATATCTCTTTCTCATTCCCGCAATCTTACTCACATTTTAGATATTTGGAAAAATTTTTTCACATGATTGTCAAATGATATATCGAAAAATGAGTTATAAATTTTTTAAATTCTCATGTACTATTACAGTATACATGGTCAGGATAAAAGATTTGATGATTTAATATGAATTTATTCGAATCGTGATTCAAAATTTTAATAAGTATCATTGATACTATCTGTGAAAAAAATAATCAAACAACTCATTTTCATCTAAATCAAATTACATCACAAAAATTTATGAACCAATACTCTTTGAAAAGATTAGTTAATATGGTGGATATAATGACACATAAATAATTGAGTCAACTGTCAAAGGATGTCCCTTTTCATAGCATCATCTTAGAAGAAGACAGCTAAGAAAGTGCTCATTTATCAATCGCTCTGGGCATTGGAGTCTTGGCCGCTCAATTATAGAGCATGCCAAAGTTGTTAAAATCCCTCTAGAAAGACATGAGAATCAACCTATCAAGCTAAGTTCCTCTATCCACAAGATTTGACTTCAAAAAAATGGTCAAAAAAATTGAAAGTCGCCTTAAAGAAGAGTCACTTTTGGCCATAGATGCTTGTAGCTCTGAAATTGCGAAATTGAGTTATTTCGTTTCGATTTGAAGGCTATCAGGGAAGTGAGCTCAGATTGATGGAATTCAAATATGCTCAGGATTCTAGACATCACTCCATTCGAGAGGAAAGGTCATATAACAATATATTTCAAATCTCTCGACTAGGCAAATACCAAGTGTATCTGTTAATCACTCTAAGTCAAGAATATTTCTCAATACTAAAAGAATTGTCTCCACAATTAAACTGAAAAGTACGCATCAAAAAGATAGAAAATAGATTTTTTGAGGAAGCTTTGCCAGCCAAATGATCAAACTGGATCATATACCATTTACCTTGTAGATTAAAAGAAAACTGCTCCCCTAAAATTTAAGATGCTTGTATTGGAACCATATGACGAAAATACCAATCCAATAGATTATTTGGATTGTTTTCACAATGCTACTTGACTTTTAGAATTCAGAGGATGTTGCACCGTACCTCTATTTTCTTTTAATATTAAAAGAAAATTCATGAATTTAATTCTACAGGTTAGGACTGAATTCTATTAGGACTTTTCAAGAACTAACTAGTTAGCTTTAATCTCACTTCAGCTCCAACCGGAGGAAAAAAACCAATCATGGAAACTTATCAAGATAAGCCAGGCTTCCAATGAGAGCCTAAAGTATTGTTTGGCTAGATTCAATGCTGTGGCCAAAGTTATCTCAAAGCTTACTGATAACGTAAAATTAAATGTTTTAATGGTAATGATTCAACCGGATGATTTTTCAAGTCACTGGTTTAGTAGGATCCTAAAATACTTTTAAAGACAAAAGTAATCACTTGACTTATATTGCGGCAGAGGAGGCAAATGACACCAAAATGTCAGAATGCTAAAATTATGAGCAACATTCGAGACATGCTAGGGGTACAAAAGGAGGAATAATAGAAATCAACCCATGCAGGATCATCATAAGCAACAAAGGATTGAGCCATGAATTTGTTGAGAATATAAGCTATTACATCTCACGCCCCTCACCGATACGCGGATTAATATTCTGATATAAATTCAGAATAATAAATTTTTAAAGTGTCCTAAACCAGTCAAAAAATTGAAAGGAGATTAGTCAAAATAATGCCTCTACCATCGATCTCTGGGGTACAATATCGAAAACTATCGGATACTTTAGAAGGAGATTGAGGCTCTTATTTAGAAAGAATACATCAAAAAATATTTATAAAACCATAAGACCACAGAAAAGACTGATTTTCGCTAATAATGAAGAAGGATGCTATAGATTTGTTAAAAAAAATATAACAATTGTCAAATCTATAGCAATGTCCCTAAACAATCACACACGGAATTTGAAACCTTGCAGGCCCCTTAACTATTTGTACAATGGGGCTAGATATACCAAGCCTTTTTCCTTTGACATTAGTTAAAAAAATTCCTTATTATTGCAGTCAACTATTTCACAAAATAAATTAAAGTTTCTCTTCTCACAAATATTACAGAATAAAATGCCAAAGAATTCGTGTGCCAAAATATTATCAGTAGATTTTAGATATTGGAGGTTATAGTTATTAATAATGATACTTAATTTTTGAGTAAAACGTTCATATAATACTGTAATGCCTCGGGTGTGAGGTTTCGAATTTAAGAATTCGATATTAATGAGGTAATTAGGATGATAATGATTTATATTAATCATATGGGAGGATTAAGGTTTGGTATCGGAAGAAAAATCGGGAAAGAATTCGGGTCCGGGCT
>JAODPA010136668.1:4512-16280 GCA_025585075.1 Nepenthes mirabilis
AGATTTTTTTTTATAAAAATAAATGTAATTTTAAATTATTTTTCAAAAGATATTTGAAGATTTTGACCGTTTTCTTCTCGTTGCATTGATGAAAATTTTTTATTTGATCATCAATTTCGATCATTTTTTGCCATGCATTAAGGATTTTTGACATTTTGCAATATATGATTACATATACCAAAATTTGATAGATGTGATAAATATGTGTATAATTTTTTTATGTTAAAATTCATGCATTCGTTCTTCGTGCACAACCAGCCTGCCATCCTCCAGTCGGTACCAAAAATATGCAAGATTTGTGGAGATGAGATTGCGCGAAGAGAAGATGGCGAACAGTTTGTAGCATGCTACCATTGTGGATTTCCAGTATGCAAGCCTTGTTATGAGTACGAAAGAAGTGAAGGGAACCAGTGCTGTCCTCAGTGCAACACCCGCTACAAGCGTCATAGAGGTTAAAGAACTAATCTCGATATTGTTTGTTGAGCTGATTATGAGAGTGCTAATATGTAGGTTTCTAGGGTTCATTGCTTTGGGTAGTCTTAGAGTTGAGGGCTACGATGAAGGGAACTTCGATGCTACTGATTTTGATGACGAATTTGGTCTTATTGCTTCAGGGAGTCGCAGAGTTGAGGGCGATGATGAAGATAACTTCGATGCAAATGATTTTGATGACGAATTTCCTAGTCCGGATAGACATAACGCTGACAATCAATTGGTACTTGTAATTTCTAATTTTCATATTGTTGGAATCTATTCAGATTCTGGAAAATCTCCAGGGCAAGCCAAAACAACTGCCCACGGGGAATTTGTCCGAGAATTTTCTATATTTTAATCGCATTGTCCTTAAAAAATTCCTTTATGGAGTATATGATGAGACGCTTTAAGGTCAAGTTGGTGAATATGCAGGGGAATGGAGACTTAAATAAGAAGCAATTGCATACCAATGGCAATGTTTTCTCTGTTGCTGGAAGTGGTAAGAAAACCACATTCGAAAAAATTAATCAACTGTGATTTTTTGGCTCACTTGTAATGGTTGCTGATTTTTCTTTCATTCTTGCTGGGATGGATGGTAGTTAACGGTAAGGATTTTGAAGGCGAAAAGGAGGTATATAGTAACGCAGAATGGGAAGAGAGGGTTGAGAAATGGAAATCCAGGCAAGAGAAGAAAGGCTTGGCGAGCAAGTATGATGAAGGAAGTGATCAAGGAAAGGAAGATGAATACCTGTAAGGATCCACCTTCATTTTGTTTCTTATTCTTCAAGCCTTATTTAGCACTGTTGAAGAATTTCTGAGCTTAATTATGCTGCTGGAATAATTAAGCTGACGAAGAATTTAAAGAAGTGTGTCAAATGCTCAATTTAGCTTAAATTGCTCATAGCAGTCTACATAATGTCACATTGACATGGTTCTAATTTGTTGAAAAGCTTTTGAATGTAGACTTGAAGGAATTGCTATGTTTGCAAAAATTGATCTTTGTCACAATTTGATGGGACAATAAGTGCTGAGAAAAAAAAAGGTTGAATAGACTGAACTAAATATGAGTTATTTGGAATCCCTTTAAAAAGACTTCTTGGAAATAGCTATTGAACTGAAATTAAAAGTATATGGGGTTTAGACCTCTCAAAAACATTGGTGATATACATATTAAACCAAGACTGTTATGCCTTTTCACTTTCATTTCATCATTAAGTTAAGGGCAATAAACTAAGTTCCTAAATCAATACTAAGTTCTTTTTATGTCTACAGAATGGCAGAGGCTAGGCAGCCACTGTGGCGAAAGGTCCCAATTCCATCGAGCAAAATCAACCCATATCGCATCGTAATTGTCCTAAGACTTGTGATTCTTGCCTTCTTCTTTCACTTCCGGATATTGACACCGGCATATGATGCCTACCCTTTATGGCTCATCTCAGTCATATGTGAGATCTGGTTTGGCCTCTCCTGGATACTTGACCAATTCCCCAAATGGTTCCCCATCAACCGTGAAACATACTTGGACCGCCTATCTCTGAGATTTGAACGTGAGGGAGAGCCTTGTCGTCTGTCCCCAGTTGATGTTTTTGTGAGTACAGTGGATCCTCTTAAGGAGCCACCCATCATAACTGCGAACACTGTTCTTTCAATCTTGGCTGTTGATTACCCTGTTGAGAAGGTGAGCTGCTATGTATCTGATGATGGTGCATCAATGCTTCTTTTTGATACACTATCGGAGACTGCAGAGTTTGCTAGAAGATGGGTGCCATTTTGCAAGAAGTATCTCATTGAGCCAAGGGCTCCAGAGTTCTACTTCTCCCAGAAGATTGACTATTTGAAGGACAAAGTTCAGCCTAGCTTTGTCAAAGATCGTAGAGCCATGAAAGTATGCCTTCTTTTTCTTGATGCTGGAGTTCAATTGCTAGCAAATTCGGTCCCTAAAAGAAAAATTAGCTGGTCGAAATTATCTACAAAACAATATTTGTTGGGCATAGAGCACATGTTAGAGGCATGTGATTTTTAGTGCTAGCAAATATTGCTCTTAAAATTGGAGCACTTAAGTAGTTTCCAATATATTTAAAACATACCCACATTTCTTGCCTATACCTTCCTGCACAAAAAAAATGATCTTGTCCTCATTCCTTTTTCCTTTCACATGTTTTCTTGACAAATAGAGAGAGTATGAAGAGTTCAAGGTGAGGATCAATGCATTGGTTGCAAATGCACAGAAAAAACCCGAAGAAGGGTGGGTCATGAAAGATGGCACCCCATGGCCTGGAAATATTACACGTGATCATCCAGGCATGATTCAGGTCTAGTATATCATCTCTTCTGTTGACAATGACATTTTTAGCACGAAATGCATGTCTTTTGTTAGAATATTCAATTTCAATATCAGAGCAGTCTCATTCAGGAAATTTGTCCTATATGCGCTGATACCGCTTGCAGGTTTATCTTGGATGTGAGGGTGCCCTTGATGTGGATGGTAAGGAGTTGCCAAAGCTAGTTTATGTTTCTCGTGAGAAACGACCTGGCTATGACCACCACAAGAAAGCTGGGGCAATGAATGCTCTGGTGAGTGGCCCATTAGTCAACTTCCTGTTCCAATATCAGATTGAGCAATTATATGCATCCTATATATTTTACAGTCTTTTACACATTTGCTATAGCTATTTAAGGAGTCCAGATTTACTTTTATACTAGTTGTGAGTAGCAAATAAATTCTAACTGGTCGAATTTCCAAATATCAAATTGTTGCAAAAGCTGGTGTGAAATTGAATTTAGACATTTTCTGATCAAGTATATCACAAAATACTTGCTTGTGATGTTAGGTTCGAGTCTCAGCAGTTCTCACAAATGCCCCTTTCATGTTGAACCTCGATTGTGATCACTACATTAACAACAGTAAGGCTGTAAGGGAAGCTATGTGCTTTCTAATGGATCCTCAGCTTGGCAGGAAACTTTGCTATGTCCAGTTTCCTCAGAGGTTTGATGGCATTGATAGACACGACAGATATGCTAACCGCAACATTGTGTTCTTTGATGTAAGTTGAACCAGGATCACACACATTTTATTTCAACATAATTGTAAAGAAAGCAGTACTAATGCTCCCACTGTTTTTTTTTTTTCTTTTTTTTTTTGGTTATAGATCAACATGAAAGGCTTGGATGGGATTCAAGGACCTGTATATGTTGGTACTGGATGTGTGTTCAATCGGCAGGCATTGTATGGTTATGATCCTCCGATATCTGAGAAGAGGCCAAAGATGACATGTGACTGCTGGCCTTCATGGTGCTGCTGCTGCTGCTGCTTCGGCGGCCGTAGGAAATCAAAGTCAAAGAAGAAAGGGCTTAAAAATTTGCTTAGTGTTGGTGGATTGTTCAGCAAGAAGAAGAAGAAAATGATGAATGGGAAGAAATATTCAAGGAGTGAGTCTGGCCCCACCTTCAATCTTGAAGATATAGAAGAAGGACTTGAAGGTTATGAACAACTGGAGAAGTCATCACTCATGTCTCAAAAGAACTTTGAGAAACGGTTTGGTCAGTCTCCGGTTTTTATTGCTTCTACCCTTATGGAAGATGGAGGTCTTCCTGAAGGAACCAACTCCACAAAGTTTATCAATGAAGCTATTCATGTTATCAGTTGTGGCTATGAAGAAAAGACTGAATGGGGAAAAGAGGTGAGTTTTCTGATACTTGATTTTTGTCAAGGTACTCAAGCACTGCAATCTTGGCCTCAAGATATTAGTAGTTGAACTTAAAAATTAGTCAATATTAAATTGGAGTTATTTCCTAAGCTATTTGCTAATATCATTACATAGTGTGGTGGTTTTCATTTCATGGGGCATAAAGTTTTCCCCTGGAGTTGAGAGTGGTGATCTAGTTCTGTAATTTCACTAAATTGAGCACATCTGCAACATATTTTTCATAGCGTAGATTTGTGTATGGGTCAATTGATCTGGCCCCGATAAAACTCAACATCCACACTTTTTACTGATACCATATAACAATTAAGGGACCCCTTTAAATGAATGTTGGATCTGCTGACTGAAAAACTGCACAAGAGCCCTAAGAATTCTGTGTCCATCTGTCAAAATTGTTGAAAATATTTCATTAGAAAAGGGAAAAAACAAATGAGGCATTAGATGTACCAAGAGTTCACATCCTTTTTTGTCATATGGTGTGCTAACCATCCAACATTTTTTTCTTCCATATTCCCTTCAAGGCCTCTGATGACAGCCCTAATCATCACAATGGAATAAATCTGGATATAGAATTTGAGTTCTGGCTGGCCTCACTCAAACTTTTCAATATTTTTCTTGTTTCTGGGCATTTTCTTTGCAGATTGGATGGATATATGGCTCTGTTACAGAAGATATATTGACAGGCTTCAAGATGCATTGTCGAGGATGGAAGTCAATTTACTGCATGCCTAAGAGAGCAGCATTTAAGGGGTCAGCTCCAATAAATCTATCAGATAGGCTGCACCAAGTTCTGAGATGGGCTCTTGGATCAGTTGAAATATTCCTTAGCCGACACTGCCCACTGTGGTATGGCTATGGAGGAAAGCTTAAATGGCTGGAGAGGCTTGCTTACATTAACACTATTGTTTACCCATTTACCTCCATTCCTCTCCTTGCCTACTGCACAATCCCAGCTGTCTGTCTTCTCACAGGAAAATTTATAATTCCAACTGTAAGTGTTCATTGTTGGTCTTGAAATGAACTTTTAAATTTGCTTGGACAAGTCTTCTATAGTAGCATAAAATAGTTTTTTTTTCTTTGGGGGTGGGTGGGTGGGAATATCCCTTCATCCAAATTTCCTTTGTTGTGTTGCAACAAAAAATGTTGTCCTTAAAGTAGTAAAAGGCCAACAAATAAATTTCATTTAGTTAGTGTGATTTGTTTGATGGTGGATGCTGATGTTTTGGTGTTTTGAGGATTTTTCATGGGTACAAATCAATTGAGCTTAGCTGAACAATGCATTTTTGAGGCGTTGGCTCATCAAAGTCTTGATCAGTTTGAGATTAAGTCTGGGCTTGGTTAGGTAAACCTCATCCAACACAACTCAAATCAAACTTAATCAAGTTTTTGATCGAGTTACACCAGTTGACTCAGATGCTTTATTATAATGGAATATATTTTGAGTAGTACTTTATTCAAGTTTTACGTATTATGGAACTTCACTTGTTATCGTGAGGGATTTTAGTGATCCAAACCCAAGTGCGTACTGAGCTACATTGTCCAGTTAATATTTGTAATTGTAAAGTCATGGAAGTGATTTTGGTAGGAGGTGAAAGTGGTGGCGCTGAAGAGATCGTGGAAATCAACTTTATTCATCGGTCAAGTTTAGGGACAAAGAGAGCTTGATTTTACTATGTTGATTGGTAATCAAAATATGAATACAACTTGGAATTACATAATTTTCTAATATGTTGAAAAAAGATGATTTAGGATAAACTAATGAGGTCTTTCATTCGATCTGAGGATGGTTAAAAATATATAGTATTATTTTTGTCTTGCAGATAGATAATTTTGCACATTTTGAGAAGGTTTTTTCTTTGATTCGGGGGTTCTTCTACCAAAACCAGGGAAAATAACCCAAAGATTTTCTTGTCATTGCTGAGGAAAATAAAGTTGTCGGGAAAAAATTGCTTCCTGCCAGAGAAGCCTAATTGTCTTTATTAGTATTATTTTTTTTCGCTCCTGACAGAAAATTTTCATTCTCCAGTTGACAAACCTTGCTAGCGTATGGTTCATGGCGCTATTCCTCTCCATCATAGTAACTGGAGTCCTGGAGCTCCGATGGAGCGGCGTAAGCATCCAAGACTGGTGGCGCAACGAGCAATTCTGGGTGATCGGTGGCGTCTCCGCCCACCTCTTTGCTGTCTTCCAAGGCCTCCTGAAGGTCCTTGCCGGCATCGACACCAACTTTACGGTTACCTCAAAATCAGCTGATGATTCGGAGTTCGGTGACCTCTACCTCTTCAAGTGGACCACCCTTCTGATCCCACCAACCACCTTGATCATTCTGAATATGGTTGGTGTCGTCGCTGGAGTTTCCGACGCCATCAACAATGGCTATGGATCGTGGGGCCCACTGTTTGGGAAACTCTTTTTTGCATTCTGGGTTATTGTTCACCTCTATCCTTTCTTGAAGGGCTTGATGGGAAGGGAAAATAGGACGCCGACTATTGTGGTGCTGTGGTCAATTCTTCTTGCGTCGATTTTTTCATTGGTTTGGGTAAGGATCGATCCTTTCTTGCCTAAGCAGACCGGTCCCGTTCTCAAACAATGTGGGGTCGAGTGCTAGTCCTGTGGTTACCAGATTCCTGGTTAGGGTATGCGGGCCCGATGTGCAGTATGCAAATTAGTTCTGTTTTCATGAAAGGTTGCCATTGAGATTTGTGATCTGGTATGCATCATGGAGTACGCAGAGGGTGGGAAATATGATAACCATGTGCTGGTCGCCTTCACTACAAATTTCTTCTCTGTGGTGCATGCAGAATTGTGATTTCGGTCAGTTGTCTTATAGATGATTTTGAATGTTGTCATTAAGATCAAAACATTTTTCTATTGTGGCTAGTATGTGGTGAAACCAAGAGTTATTTGATCATATAAGCACAACAAAATCTGTATATGATTATATCTCCTTCTATGGTCTATATAAATCATTTGGTGTGCCGCTGTTAATTGATTGATAATGTCTGTTATTGAAGATTTTTTTTTCTGTGAACTTCTGATGCATCCATCCGATTGAGGAAAAATTGAAGAGCTCAAGAACTCAAAATTTGTTGTTGTCGAGCACTTTCCATATCATGTGTTACTAGCTTCTCAGCTATTTAAGGACCTAGTCTCTTATTTCTATTGAGCTGTTGATTGCCATTAGACCGCCTTTTTTGTCGAGGACCTAGTCTCTTATTTCTCACTCTTTTATTCGTTTTTCTAAGGGATGATGCCCTTGAATTCCAGTGCCAAATTAAATGTAGAATTCAGCCTGTGCAAATAGGGCTTTTTTGCTAGCCATTTGTTCACTCAGAGAACTGGTTTGACAGTTCCTCATTGACAATGTTACTGGCATATGAAACAGAAAGCCAGGTGCCAGAAAAGGTTGGAGAGAGAGGTAGAGAGAAAACTACTCTTTCTTGGCTTGTGTAGTAAACTCTATTCCTCCGCTGTTAATTACTGGCATACTTTTTTGAAAAGTATGTTTAATGTAATAAACATTTTTTAGCATATACCAATAGGTTTTTATATAGAAAAATATTTATTTTTAAATTAAAGTGAACAACATAAATAAATAAATAAATATATTGAACTAGACATTCTAATGATAGTGGATATTGCCAGCCCAATTTACTCTGTTTATGAGCACAGTTTAAAACGATCAATATAAGTGGTAAAGTATCTGATTATAGTTTGGAGAGATTCGGAACAAATTTCACTATGCAATAGTTTTGAAGGAATGATTGTTTTAAATTACTAAAATTATTTAAGGAACAATCGGCCTAACTTAAATATTTTTGTCTTAGGTCGTTGGAGATTAATTACTATCTTAACATGGTAACAGACTGTGACAAGTCGATTAAGATTGCTCCTACCGACTGAAAGTTGCACCATTCTAGGAGGTTGCATCAACAGAACCCGAAGCCGAAGGTGCGCCGATCTAGGAAAATGTTATATTCCTAATCTCGTAGTCCGATTATATTAATTTTTTAATTCATAATTAGCTAAAATTTAATTTTTATCCCTTTATATTTAAAATTTAATTATTTATTTTACTTATTAAAATTTAAAACAGTGTCGGGACATGAATATGACTGAAAATCTTGATATGTCATTTTAGCTCGATTGTCATAAGAAAAGGGCTCAGCCAGTCAAGCCTGCGTTCCAGCCGAGAGCCGTTGCGCAACAAGACGCATCGACGGCCGTGACTCGGGCACCGAACTTGTGCAGGCTAAGGCTACTCTGATTACAACCACCACATCGTTAGCTAATTGGCCAGTAGGAGGAGAGAGCTGCTGGTCTAAAACATTGTTTTGAAGCAATTCTGAATCATCAACTAACAATGATAAAGTAGGCAGCAGCTCTCCCGGGTGCTTCCCCATCATAACCTCCAATGCCACAACTCCATAGCTATAAACATCGCATTTCTCTGTCGCCCGCATCGTGAAAGCAAGCTCTACACCCAAGAAATGCAAAATCATGAACGGATTAGTCGACCCTGAAGGCCGGAGTACAGCAACAGAGAAAAAGAAGGGATAAATAAAGTTTTTAGCTTACCAGGAGCCATGTAGCCATAGGATCCAGCAACTGTTGTCCAGTTAGATGTGTCTGAGCTCAGCAGCCTCGCTGTTCCAAAATCCGAGAGTCTTGGCTCAAAATCTGAGTCAAGTAAGATGTTGTTTATAGATATGTCACGGTGAACAATTGGTGGGGTTGAATCATGGTGCAGGTAAGCAAGGGCATGAGCCAATCCTTGAACAATCTTCAATCTTTGTCCCCAGCTCATCTCCATTGCACCTTCTTTACTATACAGCACCTTCCCTAGACTACCTCTCTCGAAATAGTCATACACCAAGTACATGGAGGCCTGTTTCGAGCAAAACCCATGTAGTTTGATGATATTCCGGTGCCTTACTTCTGTCAGTGCTCGGATCTCATTCTCGAAACTCTGCTTATTAATCTGTGGAATATCAGTGGGTTCTGTTATATTGAGCCTTTTAACTGCAACTACCAGACCTGCCTGAAGGACTGCCTTGTAAACGCTTCCGAATCCACCTTTTCCTATGCAGTATCTCTCATTGAAATCCTCAGTGGCCTTCACAATTTGGCGGAAACTGAATCTCCCTTCTCTTTCCCAAATCCAGTGCTCTGAATCATCTGTTTCCGATGTTATAATCTCCTCATCATGCTTCTTGGTTTTCCGCAACCAATAAATTACAATAACAGTAGTAAATGCTTCAAGAAATAAGAGACAAACAACTGGGACGACAACTCCAATTATAATCTTTTTATCTTTGTCATGGGACTTGCCATTGTTTGAGGATGTGCTGCAAGGGGGTAATCCTGTGGCGTTTCCACACAGACCTTGATTTCCAACGTATAACCCTCCTTGGAAGCTGCCATCAGGGATTGACCCGTTCAGATCATTGTAGGAGACATCAACCGAACGTAGGCTAATCATGTTTGATAAGGTCTCTGGAATTTCCCCGGAGAGATGATTATGAGAAAGATTCAAGTTCTCAAGTGACTGGAGCTTGTCTAGATTTTGTGGAATCTGACCCGAGAGTGAATTGGCACTGAGATCTAGTAAGTACTGCAGATCTTGCAAGTTTCCAAGCTCATACGGTATTTGGCCTGATAAATGGTTGTTGCCCAGGTTCAAGCTTAATAGGTTAGCACAATTACCAAGCTCTTCTGGAATTCCACCTGTTAAGTTATTTACTGACAAATCAAGGTATTGAAGCTTTCCCATATTCCCAATATTCTGTGGAATTTCCCCCATCAAATGATTTCTGCTCAAATTGAGGCGGTAGAGCTTGCTTAAATTCCCGAGTTCATCTGGAATCGCCCTTGTTAGTTCATTTGAATCGAGTTCTAGAACTTGCAATTGACTTAACTTCCCAAGCTCAACCGGTATGCTTCCACTGATTCTATTTCTGTGGAGCTGCAAATTGGTAAGATTTGAACATTCTCCCCAATTTGGGGAGATTTCTCCGGAAAATTGATTCCTACCGAGGTTGACGAAAATTAGATTGGGATGAACGCCAAATGCATGTGAAATGTTTCCACTGAATTGGTTCCCATCAAGCAGAACCCTAATTAGTCCAGAGCAATTTCTCAGACAATCCGGAACTTTTCCACTGAAGTTGTTGCTATTAACCGTTAACTCTCGAAGAAGGAAGCCGCTGCATAACCCTGCCGGCAACCGGCCTGAAAATGTGTTGTTAGAAAACCTGACAAGACTAAGATTAGGGCTATTGCTCCCTAGGTCCTGTGGAATGTTGCCCACAAAATTATTAGTGGCCACAGAGAGATGTTGAAGATTGCTAAGATGAACCAATGAACTGGGCAACTCCCCGTGAAGTTGATTGTCATCGAGAGAAAGGACGACCAGTGAACTGAGATTTCCGAGCTCTTGAGGAACTGTTCCAGATAGATTGTTGGAGAAAAGGTACAAAACCGAAAGGCTTGCGAGTTTCACAATAGTTTGAGGTATTGAACCTGAAAGTTCATTAGCTGAAAGGTCTAGCTGCTGCAAATCCGTCAAATTCTCGATCTCCGAGGGGATGAAACCGGAGAATTTGTTAGAATATAGGAAGAGATATTGAAGCTTTGTCAATAGACCAACGGCTGATGGTATTGACCCATTGAGATTGTTTGTGTTTAGGTTGAAGGTTCTGAGATTGGGAAACGCAGAGAAGTTGAATTGGGCAAGTGTGCCGTAGAGATTTTGATCAGTGAGATCAATCTCGGTGGTGCTACCAGATGCATCGCATGCTATGCCGGTCCAGTTGCACAGGTTCTGATGATCGGAAAGTCTCCATGAATAGAGAGGAGAAGATGAAGATGAAGACGAAGAAAGGCTGTTCTTCCATTTGACCAGTGCATCTGCTTCTGAGCTGGATGACGATGTGATCAGTTTGGAAAGTGAGAAGCAAATGATAACCCGCAGGAAAACAAACAAGAGTTTTTGAGTTCTTTCCATGTCACTGAAATTTTTTGTTGCTGGGATTTCTGGTTTAATCCATCCCCACATGTTGTTGGGGAAGAAGAATGAATGATGCATTACATTTGAAAGGGAAGGTCTGCAAGGTAAGAGCGGGTGAAAGCTGAAGGTCTCCCTTCATGGTTTTTTGGCTGTTTTTGTCAAGTACTTTGAAGGCGTTCAATTCATCTTAGCCCGCCTGTTGCAAGTCCTCGATTTTAAGTAATTGCTAAACAGACAAACCCACGTCACAAGTTAAGAACAAGAGATTTCAAGAAAGAATACAAAATACTTTCAACAAAAATCTTAAAAAATACAAACCCAACAACCTAACCAGGAAATCAAACAATCTAAGATTCCCATTTCGGTTGAATGCTTCCTTGTTTTATTTTATTAATTTTTATGGGTTTTAATTTTTTCTCTTCTTAGGTCTTCCTTTGTTTTTTTAAAATTGGAGGTGGGAATTCGTATTTTCTATTATATTTTGAAAAGTTTAAAATAATACACACTTAATTTTTTATTTTTTAATAGCATAAAGATGATCTCAATCAATTTTTAAAAATTTTATTATTCAAATTGGAATT
>JAODPA010136679.1:4789-16279 GCA_025585075.1 Nepenthes mirabilis
ATATATATATATATATGTATTTCATAAATAGGCGTATTATTTTCATCAGGCCTATGCCTTCACTTTGCGCCTAGGCCCCAAAGACCATTTGTGCCTTGCACTTTTAACAATACTGTTTATCAGGCGGTAAACAATTCCTTCATCATGGCCTGATTCTTATGCCAATTTATTGATATATTCTTGTTGTTTTGCTTTTCTTCTACTAATTTGTTAAAATTGTTGAGAAACAGCATATGGTGTTGACGCTGCATTCAGCTATGTGTATAACCAACAGCTTGGTGTATGCGATAAGGATGGCCTCGCTGTCTGCTCAGGATTTAATACAAGCCATGTGATTCCAGTGAGTGCTCTCTATCATTTGTTTATGCTTCAGATGGATGTGCAAATTCTGTTCTTGAAATTGGGAGTCGATAATGGCTGAATGTTATAGGGGATGCTGGAATTTTACTGTTGAGCTTGTACTACTTAATAATTCGATAGATACAGACTCACAGGTTGATTCTTGCAGTTGCATTTTTTTTCCTGAATTTAAGAAGATGGAATGGAGATGCCCCTTTTTTTTTTTTAATTTGATATGGAAACATTGATGAAGTTTGTCTCACAATGTTATATGGTCAATATCCTTTCTTTTTCCCTCTCTCACTCACACCAGAAGGGGGAGGTTTACAGCTGCAATGATCATAAATGAAATATCGATATCGGTCAAGGATATATTAGTATTGGACATATCAAACAATACATATTGATATTAGATATATCTGAAAAAATAAAATTTACGAGAAATGGTAATCTAACAAGAATGTATCGGCAAACATATCGATCAAATATTAGACATAGGCAACATATTATGATAATGTCATAGTATTAGGAAATATCTGCATTGACTATCGATGAGCCCCGATATGAATTCATATCATCCCTACATTTTCATGAGTGGCAATGATAAGTGAAAAGGTGAATAACAGATTCAAACATCGATTATGCAAATGAGGCAAGGGGTTGATCTACTACATAATGAGAAGGAACTTCGGGAATCCCCTTCAAACTGAGGGTGAGAGGGCCACAAATGAGGCAAGGTTGAACTACTATATACTGAGAAATAACTTTGGGAATCTTCTTTGAACTAAGGATGGATGGTGTAGCTCTGTGGCAATTTCTTCAAAATAAAAGATGAAGCTTCAATATTGTGTTGTGATTCCTATAAGAGACCTTTATGCCCTTTGCAATTGGACTTCGTAGTAGAGTTTGTGCACTTGTGCTTTTTATTTGCTATTGCTCTACCTGCCTTCTTACTTTCATGGATGGAAGTCATATATGTATTATAACCTTTGACAGCTAATGGGTGCATTTCTCCTTGGTTGATTTGATGGAATACTGTCATGTATATTTGTCAATGATTTGATATGTGTGCTGTTATTTTGCTTTCAGTTTATTGAGGGAGAACCTGTTTACGAATCTTGTTGTCGAACTAATGTTGGTGGATACCATGTCACTGATTGCTTGAAGCAGCTTCTTTCACTTAAATATCCACAGCATATGTGAGTATAATCAGATACAGTTTTACTAACATCGAATTGTGCCTGAATGTTGGTTGATGCCTTTAATACTGACTATGCTATTGTCATAAATAATATCATTGATACAAATGTTAGCTGATATGTATCGGTATTGGGCCCTCATACCATTATTTTTTGATACTGCTACAATATTATAATATGTTTTCATATCGGTACGGCCAACTTACGATTATTAGAAAATTTTTTACATATTGTCTAATACCGATATTAGTATTTTCATCCATGGTTATGATAGGTCTATGCTTACATGGGAGAAAGTTGAGGACTTGAAGATGGAGCACTGTTATGTTGCTCGAGATTATGCTTCAGAAGTTCGACTATTTCAGGTCATGAGCTTTCCCCTCCTATCCCTTCCTCTTTTTCTTTTCAAAGTTATGCGTTCCTTCTGTACCTAGAGAAAATTTATGGTAATCATAACAGAATGGTACGGAGGAAGCTGAGGAAAAGACTAAATGTTGGCAACTTCCATACACTGCACCACCTGCTGAAGAGCAACCTTCAGGAGAAGAGATTGCAAAGAAGGCTGCTATAAAGGAAAAGCAAGGTCAACGATTGCGAGAAATGGCTGAACAAAAAAGAGCATATCGGATAACTGAATTGGAAAATGAGGTGCGCGGTTTGGAGTTTCTTCTTCGGCAGCTTGAGAAAGTGGAAGAGAGAGATATTCCAGCTTTTCTATCAGACACAGGTTACATCTCTAAGCAGGAAATTGGATCTTCTCTTGCAAAAGTGATTCAATCTTTGAGAAAGGCAAAGGGTGAACAGGTTGAAAATGAGGACAAGTTGGATGTGGTTTTAGCTGAAAAGTATTCACTCATTGACATACCTGACAACATGCTGACCCCAGAACAGGTACAGTTTATATAGCTTAAATCCTGCACGGGGCATCCATATATTGCTTACCAAATGTGATTCTCAATGATAATTCCTTATGAAAAGTGAAACTTCTTTGTCGTACACATACCAATCCACGTGTACTGTTTGCAGATTTGGTAATTATGGATTAAAAATTTCTTCTTGTTGACGGAATGATGCGTATTATAATTATTTTGAAGGTAAATTATTTATCAGATTATTGTTGCCAAATATAATGTGAGTATTTTGAAAGGAATAGCAATTTCTTCAAGCTGAACACCGTGCAAGCTTGTGAAAGCCAAAATTTACATGAGATTTGAACAAAATTCTAAAATGGAAATGGGGCAAAATGGGCTTGGTCTCGTCTGGAGACTCTCTTATCAATGTTGTAGTCCAACCATGAATGAAATATCGATATCAGTCGCGATCAATATCAATATTGAATTATACGTATTGGTATGTGATATATTAAAATTAAAAAAAATTTCTAAAACTTGTAAATTGATAAGGTCGTATCGGTTAATATATCTGTTGTACAGCTTATATGTCGGCCAAATATCTCACCAATACGAAAAAAATGTTGCGATATTGTCGTAATATTGGAAAATATTGATATTAGGGCCTGATACTGATATATATCAGCCGATATTATAAATATAGGCCGATTTTTGCATCAGTGATCCCAACTTTCAAGGCTATTAATCATTTAACATGTGGTTTGTGATTACTTCTGTAAATTTTCTTTCTATTCTTGTTTTTCTTTCTCTTGATTTGCCATCTGGTGATAGCTGAAGGAGAAGAAGAAGCAGATCTTTCTCAAGACTACAGCTGAAGGTCGGCAGCGAGCCAGGCAGAAACGTTTTGAAGAGGAACTACAACGAGAGAAAGAATACCAGCTCGATGAAGAGAAGCGCTTGTATGTTACCCACTCCTTTAAATTCATCATGGCTTCTGGATTCAAATATTATTAGTATGATCACACAGTTTGACTGAGGGGATACCTGGAGTGATACATTCTTGAGTAAGTTTATATATATATATATATATATATTTGTTTTGGAGAGCCAGGCGCTTTGTCTTGTGATTTATTTATAATTTTTGCAGGAAAAAAATGAATAGTTCGTGCATTACTGCATTATTTTTTGTGTTTTCACTTGTGGCTAGGTAATGTTGGGTTATGGTGTAATTGAACTTAGAAACCTATTGGTCATCAGGCCTTGGCCTTATCCAACATGGCTAATGATTTATTGACTTGGGAGTTTTCAAAAAAAAAAAATTGATGTGTGTTATTTGTTACCCCTTTCGAATTTTATATATGAAACCATGCCAAATATTTTGGTTTTATAAATTAAGTTATTGAAAAATGTCATTATTAGAAATTCCATGAGAAGGTCATTTCAAAGTTCAATCATTATTTTAGAACAGTCTTTTCCAATTGAATTTCAGCAAAAACTACATCATTAAGATTCAAAAAGTAAATATACTTGATTAAGACAAATTAAGACAAAAATTCAAAAATGTTCCAAGAAAAGGGCCAAATTATTGACAAAAAAACAATTTATTCGTTCTTCATATCTTCCTGGATCAATTTTTTTCCTTTGGAGTTTGCTTTGGTTATAATTCTACATTTTGATTCATTGTTGCTGTTACGTCCTCGGATCTGGGTTTCAACATGGACGAGGACTCGAAAGCGAAGTAACACAAATATGGAGTTTAAGTAGAAGGAAGAGACAAAGAGGCAGTGACACGTGACGTTTTTACGTGGAAAACCCCCTTCTATACAGGAGGGAAAAACCACTGGACTTTGAATCTGAGAATGATTCCATTATTCAAGTATTTGAGTACAAAGGGTGGAAAATAAAGTCCACGATGAATCCTAAGGGCCACTTTTACAAACACAAGTGTCCTCTCAGATGAAAGTGTAAGTAGCCTGCTTTTTCTCTCTCTATGGGAGTAAATGCAAGTGAAGTAAATTCAGGGTCCTTTATTTGGTACACAATGAAGGCTTATATAGTGGTTAAGTCCTCTTGCATGGAGCGGCCACGTGGAGGTGGCGTGTACAGTGAAGCCTACCACAAACTCTGCAAATCTATCTTGCCGTGTCAGAAAGATTACGTGCATGTGGGCTAACTTTGTGAAACGTCACTTCAGCAGTAATCAGACCTGCTCTGTAGTCCATCATTCCCTGTGAAGATCGCGTGTTGTAGAGATCGCGCTTGCTTTTGTGAAAGTCAACGATCTGAGCTGGCGTTCTCGATCATCCTAAACTTCCTTTCTGCGCTTGTGCCGTTGGAGGTTTTTCAGAGTCCGCTTCCTAGATGAATACTTTGGGCTTCCTCGAGTCCGCGGGCTTTTAGCGCAAAATGTCTTCGTCTTCATTAAGGTCTTTAGTCTTTGTCACGTCCGCGGACGTTTGGTGGCAAACGTCATCGAGCTTCTACTGAGTACTTGCGCAGCATCGAGTCTTTGGGCTCACTAGAGGCATATCCTCTGTGCCATGTCGTCGGGGTTTTATTGCAGTCTTTAATCTCTTACGAAGTCCTCGAGTCTTTTACAGAGTCCTCGAGCTTTCAAAGTTAAGCCAACTTGTTGGACCAATTCAGCTCTTTGGGCTTCTTGGGTCGTGGATTTAAGTCTTCGAGCCTCTTAGGCCAAATCAGTCTCGTGAGTTTCTTGGGACGCGGACCCAACTCGCGGAAACGGGTTCCTTGATTAAACATTTGGTATCCGCTACCCATCACTAGCCCCCTATGTCAAGAGGTTCGAGAATCTTAACCTTTGGCATGTGCGACTCCGTTTGTCCAGGGCTTAACGCTTTAATTTTGAAGAGCAAGCATTCCAAGTGTCCATGGACTTTTCCCGAATGACTCAGACAAAGTCCTTTTGGTGAAGTGATCATAACTTGATGACTAAGGAAAGCATCCGAGGACATTGCTAGAATCAATGATCTGCACGGGCATTGTCCGCGAACTTTCATCTCAGGTCCGAGGCACTGCGCCGCCATTTGGCGCATTAAAAGAGCACCATCATGGCACATTAAATGCATATTAATCAAGGCCTTGGGAAGGGAAAGGCCATCATTGCTAGTGACCTATGGAGAGTTAACGCATGGCAGGGCATTTAATGAGGCGCGTCTTTTTGAATTTTTCTAGCCGTTTAAGCCATTCATTCCTCTTGGACATAGCAACCTGAGAGGCCTTGGATGGCGCTTCCATTGGTTGCTCGTCCATTTTCGTACAAAGGGTCTTGATGGCCCTTGAGATGTCATCCATCATCAAGGCCAGCGCTCGGACATATGGATCATGATGTTCCTCTATCCTGATGCCCTCAGCTTAGCGATTGTCACATGAAGCAGCTTCCTTGGTCGGGACACTGGTTTGCGCTCTGGTGCTCACCATTTTGTCAGTTTTTAGTTTTTCAAAAAATGTGTTAACTTGACTTTTCGTTGGTTCCCACAGACGGCGCCAAATGTTGCGTTCTCGGATCCGGGTTTCAATATGGATGAGGACCCGAAAGCAAAGCAACACAAATATGGAGTTTAAGTAGAAGGAAGAGAGAGAGAGGCAGTGACACGTGGTGTTTTTACGTGGAAAGCCCCCTTCTAAACGAGAGGGAAAAATCATGGGATTTTGAGTCTGAGAATGATTCCACTATTCAAGTATTTGAGTACAAAGGGTGGAGAACAAAGTGCACGGTGAATTCCAAGGGTCACTCTTACAAACACAAGTGTCCTCTCAAATGGAAGTGTAAGTAGCCTACTTTTTCTCTCTATGGGAGTAAATACAAGTAAATTTGGGATCCTTTGTTTGGTACACAATGAAGGCTTATATAGTGGTTGAGTCCTCTTGTATGGAGTAGCCACGTGGAGGTGGCGTGTGCAGTGAAGCTTGTCTTAAACTTTACAAATCCATCTTGCCATGTTAGAAAGATTGCATGCATGTAGGCTAACTCTGTGAAATGTCATTTCAGCAGTGATCACACTTGCTTTGTAGGCCATCATTCTCTGTGAAGATCGCATGTTGTAGAGATCGCGCGTGCCTTTGCGAAAGTCAACAATCTGAGCTGGCGTTCTCGGTCGTTCTGAGCTTCCTTTCTGCGCTTGTGCTGTTGGAGACTTCTCAGAGTTCGCATCCTGAATGAACGCTTTGGGCTTCCTCGAGTCCACGGGCTTTTATCGCCAAATGTCTTCGCCTTCATCAAAGTCTTTAGGCATTGTTACGTCCGCGGACGTTTGGTGGCAAACGTCCTCGGGCTTCTACTGAGTGCTTGCGCAGCATTGAGTCTTCGGGCTTACTAGAGCCATATCCTCTGTACCATGTCCTCAGTGTTTTATTGGAGTCTTTGATCTCTTACAGAATCCTTGAGTATCTTACGGAGTTTTCGAGCTTCCAAAGTTAAGCCAACCTCTCGGACCAATTCAGCTCTTTGGGCTTCTTTGGTCGTGGATTCAAATCCTCAGGCCTCTTGGGCTAATTTAGCCTTTTGGGTCAAATCAATCTCGTGGGCCTCTTGGGATGTGGACCCAACTTGCGGAAACGGGTTCCTTGATTGGACCTTTGGTATCCGCTATCCATTAGTTGCTTCTCCTAGTTACTTAGTGGTGTCTTTGAGGGATTATCAACGTCAACAAATCTTTATGTCTAAGTAAGGTTGGCTATTGAATTTGCTTCCATCATTTTACTTGTTTTAGTGCATCATCATCATACATGAGTAGAAGCAATTTCATATCCTTATTTATCACAACACTCCTAAATTTTTCTATGTTTGCATCTCACTTTCTTTTTGCTTTTATCCTCAACTAAATTCCCATTTCTGGCTAGCACTTTATTTGGTTATGTTTTCTGTGTTAGAACTTTCTTAATCATTATTCCCTTGTCTATAGCTTGAACTTTTAAATGGTTACAGATATGTTTATTCCTTGACTTATCCGGTAGAGCAATCCCATGCATTGTCGCAACATTTTCATCTCTGAACTACACCCTTCTGTATGTGTTCAATCCCAAGTAATATGTTCCCTAAAGCATAGCATGTCTGATAACTGCCTTACAAGATTTTCCTTTGAACTTTAGGGGTGTGTCCTGATCTCAAATATCTCTTGATATATTTATCCATTTTAACTTGCATCAATCATATTTGTTACGTCACATTAAATCTCTCCACTTACCGATTGAAGGTAACAAAATGTATTGTTTTTATGAATATCTTCATTATTAATTTTTACTTGTTCATAATTTCATCTAAAACTACTAAAAACTGTATTTAATATATTTGGTTGTGCTTCTACTTAATCTTAAGACCTTTAAATTCTACGCTCTATGTCAGTAATGCTAATTTTGCTTTAAACTCCTGCTCTACTTTCGTATAACAAGACAATATCATTGGTTCATTCACCAAAACAACAAATTAAGAAAAACAGTTAAGGATCTTAGTGGTCTCTTTAAGGGAAGCTAGACATATTTTAGACCTTTATTTGTGTATCTTGATTTTTCTTTGTTTGTTATTTTTTTTATTGAACAATTCACTATGGATGAAGATATCGGTATCGGTTGCAGTCATATTGATAAACATATTAGATAATACGTATTAGTATTAGATATTTTGAAAGAAAAAAATTTTTAAAAATCGTAAGTTTATATAACTGTGTCGGCTGATATGTTTAATATCAATCAATATATTGTAATATATTACCAATATAACGACATATTTTGATATTATCACAGTATCGGAAAATATTAGGATTGAAAGCCCAATATCTATATGTATCGGCCGATATTTATATTTATGTGCTTCATGCAGCTCAAGTTCTTCCACTCTTGGCATTTGCATTTTTTCCCACCTTTGATGAATACACTATTATTATTATTATTATTATAAAGAGCTGATAATTCATTTCTTCTTTCCGTCTTTCACACAGGGAAAACCCAGAGCTTTATTTAGAGCAATTGAGGATTAAATATAAGGATCTGTCAGAAAAAATTGATCAGCGAAGACGACTGAAGATGAATGGAGGTAATTCATATGGAAACCATAATGTTTCAGGCGGTGTCGGTCGTGGTGAGAGATTGAATGCAGTTCAGAAGGAAAGAATGCGCCTCTTAACAACAGCGGCATTCGATCGAGGGAAGGGTGAGGATACGTTTGGTGTCAAGGATGAAGATTGGCAACTCTATAAACTCATGAGTCGAGACAATGATGATGAGGACGAGGGACCAGATGAGGATGAGATTGCGCTGGCCCGCTTATCTTCTAGGCTTCAGGTTAGCTATATAGTACAATTCATGTCTTTACAACTATGTGATGAAAATATATCTACCTATGTGTATCGATAACAGATCTTCGATACCGATATTTCTTGATTCTGTGATGATATCGCGATATGTTATTGTATTGATGATATATCGCTATATATCGACAAATATTTGTTGATACGGCCATATTAATTTATAATTCTTAGAATTTTTTTCTTCTAACATATTTAATGCCAATACATATTATTCAATATGATCGATATTGATATGATTGCGACGGATACTGATACATATATTTTCGTCCATGCTTTACATGCATTAAAATGCTAATGTTGGTATTGAATAATGTGTATTAGTATGGGCTATATTGGATGATGTGTATTGAAATCTGGTGGATCTGAATCAATTTTTTTTAATGGATTGTAATTCAAGAGGAGAATGTTGGCCAATATATATACAATGTTGTGTTTATTGGGTGATATTTAAAAATATTGGCCTATATATTGTAATATATTTGCTAAAAACTCTAACATATGCATGAGATCAAGAAGAAGGCTCAAACATTTAGGAATGTCATTTCATTCCTTTTTCTACGAGACCTAGAAGGCAAAGGAATGGAGTGAATAATTTATTTTTTCATATCTTTCCATCATATTGACATTAGTAAAATCCCACAGGTTGATCAATAGCTTTGCTTGAAGCCTTCTTTTGTAGGAAGACTTAATGAGATTAGGAAAAGAGATTTAAATAAATAAATACAAAGTTCTATCTTTTACGGTAGGAGTTTGATAGATATGTTTCAAAAAAACCAATAAAATTATAATTTCAAAAATTGTGCAATAACTCAGTTTCATTTTTTAATGTAATGAATAAAAAATTAAATGAGAAGAAAAAAAAATTGGAATTTTAATTTTAGATCTGAAGAGTAGCTTGATAATGGTTTAAATCCAATTTGTGATTTGGCTACATATTGCAATTTTGTTATGATATTAGAAAATATTAGACAATATTATGTGTTTATATAATGAAAAAATCTTATAAATATTTTGTAGTAATCTTCTCTAGACAAGTCACATTTGTCAATACCATGTGTAAAAATATAGGTATCAGTATCGATATCAATCGTCGTCATATCAATATCGGACGTGTTGATAATACAGATTGATATTTGCTCTATCAAAAAATTTTTTTCTTGGAAATCATTGGCTTATATGGCCGTATCAACAAATACGTTAGCTAATATATTGTGATATATTAACGATATGATAATATATCATAATATTGTGGAGGTATTTGGGAAATTTTAATATTGGTGGGTTCTATATTGGTACATATTAGCTAATAGTTATATCTATCAATATTATTCAATACTCAAAAGAACCACCATAATTCAATAATGGCAGGAATTAGACCCAACCTTTGTTCCCAAATCGGAATCTGCTTTATGTCAACCAGTTGACGCCCCACGGGCTCGCCCTCTCACTAAGGAGGATTTCCAAGTTTTGATCGGGGTTGAAAGATTTCGATGCCCAGAAATTTTATTCCGTCCGAATCTTATTGGAATTGACCAAGCAGGACTAGATGAGATGGTTGGGGTCTCCATGAGGAGGTTTTCCCCCAAAGGCCAAGGTTTTGAGGAAAAGTTAACGAGGTCGATACTCTTGACCGGTGGCAGTTGTCTTTTCCCTGGAATGAGCGAGCGATTGGAAGCTGGAGTTCGTATGATTCGGCCATGCGGGACCCCTATAAGGGTTATAAGAGCAACAGATCCAATTCTCGATGCATGGCGTGGGGCTTCTGTTTATGCTGCTTCTTTCCGTTTCCGAGATCAAACATTCAGTAAAATGGATTATTATGAAAAGGGTGAAGACTGGCTCCGGAGATACAAAATCAGGTATTCGCCGTGACTATTGTCTTTTTAGAGTGGTATTGTAGGGTATATTTACAGCGCCTACATAAGAATAAATAGATAGATATATATTATGTCATCATACTTCTGCTGTCAGATTCATAGGATTTGATGATGTCTAAAAATACAAATTGTACAGGTAAGTGAGAAATCTTCAAAGGAAATTGTCCTTTTTTTTTTACTGATGTTACTTCTGTTGTAGAGCAAATTCTCATGGTCTCCATGTTCTTGCCAGTTATGCGTATCATTTCATGAATCTAGAACTGAGGTTTTCTTTTCTTTTCTATTTCATGAATCATATTTCAACACAGTGCTTGCCTCTGCTTGCAGTATTAGCAGTATGCTTGCTTCCTTGAAGTCAAGGTTCTGTACGGGCTCAGGCGATGAGGGGAGATGCAAAAAATAATAGTAGATCTCGTGGTTAAGAAACATGAATTTTCATCATAACTAGTGGGAAGGGTTTGTGCAGCTGCAGCAGGATTTGAAAAAAAAAAAAAAATTTTGATCGTGATTTTAAATCTGTTCTATGGTCTCTATAACAAGCTTAGATCCGATGATTTTTCTCCATTTGTGCAGCTGCTGCACACATCCTCGACGGTCCGAACCGTCTTTGCAGAGGAGAGCTCATAGTGCCATGGTTGAAGTGTAGGTTTTAAGTTGCAAATTAGCCAAATGAGTTAGCTTTCTGAAAATAGCTTGAAGGTTTGGCTTGGTAAGACTTGTTTGAATTTGTTTAAGAAAAAAGAGTGACACTTGATCATAGTTTTAATACTTGATAAAGGAGATAAGCATGGGACTAATTGGACTTTAGATATGTTATTTTACTTTAATTTTTTATTTATAAATTAAATTTCTATTCACCTCATTCAGTGAAATTAAAACCACCTCTATAAACACACTC
>JAODPA010136680.1:0-23249 GCA_025585075.1 Nepenthes mirabilis
CCGTGCTTCAGGATCCCAAAATCTATTTACCCTTCCCGTTGATGAAAAAAAAAAAAGTCACTTTCTTAACAAGTGAGCAAAAACAAAATCTCACAGTTATTCCCAAATGTAAACATTTAGAGATGACACCAAAGATGGCATTCTACTGCTACAATCTTCTTCAGTAGAAAAGAAGGCACTTTCTTAACACACGTCGTGCTTTTCCTCGAGCAAACCTCTCCACCACAGCCACAAAATTTGCATCAACCCCCCATTAGCTACATGCAGCAGAAGCACCCGTCCTTGGCCGGCTAAAGACGTCGCGATCATCTTAAGAACCACACAAAAGCAACCAATGCCTACAAGATGCCAGCTCAAATCCTTCACCTGCATTATAACGCCCACACAGTCACGGGGTTTAAAGAGGAGGATAAGAAGAATTCAGAAGAACATAATACCTCCGAGTTGGGAAACAGCTCTCGGGATGTCTCTGCCATCCAATCAGTCAACAAGCAACCCAGAAGAAGACCCAAGGGCACAACTAATTCTCGGTTTTGAGACACGGCGAATGTGAAATCCAAGACGAAGCTACAGGCAAACCAGGCGATAAAAGACCATTTAAAGGCCTTCTGGGATAGGAAAAGCAGTCGTCCTAGGAATACATCTGCTGCTTTCTTCCATGGATAGTCTCTTGGTGAATCAGGAACCCATTTCCATAGGCATTCCTTCGCTATATCAACTTGCACCTTGACTTTATCAGGTATCCGAAATTCCGCAGTGGGTAGTTTCTTAGTGTTGATGTATGAGATCTTCTGATTGCCAGCACGAAAGAGTAAATGTGGTCGTTTTGAAAATGGGCAGGAGTTCAACAATTTGCTCTGTTGGAAACCGAGAATGCAACAATGTCAGTAGCACTGAATGCAAACAACTTTCAGAAATAAGAGGGACTCAGAGAATGTTCTCTTAGTGCACTAAGCCTTCCAGTGTATACCATGATATTTTTTATCTTCCATTGTTCATACATTTCGAGTGTTAGGTCAAGAAGTCCACATATGATTCTGCAATAACCTTAAAAATTAGCGGGCTAACTATTTTAGGCATAAGAAATTCCCTAAAGTTATAATACAAAAACCATCCAGGAAAGCAAAATCTAGGGTTATAATACCATGATAATAAACTGAACAAACCAATTTGACCTTTTTTCCTTTTCCTTTTGTGATGTTCTGGTTCCCCGTTTATGGTTTTTACTTCGTGTTCAAATGCTACACTAGAGAATGAATATTGCCTAATAGTGAGGTTATCAATTGCCACACAGATTATCAGTTCAAACTTTCAAAAATAATCTCCCAACAGAGCATAATCAAAATTGCATATATCTAATCATCCTCTAAATCTACAAAATCTTAAATCTCGTACATTAGGCCCATAAATGATGGGCCCATATATATATTATCTGATATATATTGGTTTTAGGTATCCCCAATACCGATATTTTCTAATACCCCCGTAATATTGTAATATGTTATCATATATATCGGTTGATATCTTTCGATCAGTTTACAATTTTTAAATTTTTTTCTAATATACCTGATATTATTACATACTGTCCGATATGTCTGATATAGACATGGCCACGACTAATATCAATATCAAAATTTTTATCCATTATTAGGCCACCTTTTTTTTAATTATTTCCAATATCACATTCATGGTATTTTAGAGACACCCGATTAATTGCCTGTTGAAACTGATCAGAAAGGGGAGAAAGAGAACGCAAAGTTTATCATTAGTGTACCATCCAGTCCTCCAACATGATGCTTAATTCATAAGCTACTATAACTATAACAGAAACAGTGCAACATTTTCAATTTCATTCTCATCTTTTCGTACTGAGCTAATTTTATCCTCATCTTCAATTCAATTTAGTTTTGTAATAATATTGATTTAGTTTTTCTAATTAAGATTTTTTTTTCTTTGAAAATTAATAATACATCCCAACTCCTAATTAGCATTCAATAATAATAATAACATAGCATACTCAATTCTTATCAATGTTCTATAAACAAAATTTAAGGCCAATTTTACGTCAGATTATAACCTATCTAATAAGAAAATTCGGCAAATGCATTAAGTTTTTATAATTATGAAATAAAATTATCAAATAAAACATATTTAACAAATTTTCCACTATCAAACTTATAAAAGAAAAAAAAATAAAACTAGATCTTGCTGCACGACATAAAAGTAAAACCAGAGACAATTAAGCAATATTTCAGAAGCAAATGAAACAGAAGAAAAAAGTCACAGAAATCGAAGACAAATATCTCCATTCAGCAAAGGAAATGAACCTGAAACGATAAGGAGGAAACCGCAGTAGCCAGCACCGCCATATACTCCCGCCGCCGCCGTCTTCGCCTTCGTTTTCCCCTTCTCTCTCCCCTCCTCTCTCTCCCCTCATCAGACCGGCCTCCATCCGTCTCGAGCAGGTAGTTGAGGATTTAGGAAGGGCTTTCCATTTGTGGGCTGGACCGAATGTTTCTGGTCTACACTGATGGACCGCCATGGATCGGCCCACTTAGATCAGATTTTTACTAGTCTTATATTCTTAATATTAGAATAAATTTTTAAAATATAAAATAAATTTTAACTCTTTATTTTTTATTATTTAATCTTAATATTTAAAATAATCAGAAAGCTCTATTTATAAAAAAATAATAAATTATAAAAAATACTCATTTGAAAATTTCATTATTTTTTTTTAGCATTGGCAAAATGTGTAGCACTGTATTGTATATTGTAGTAATTATTTTTATTATAATCTTTTTCTTATTGATCCATACTTTATAGTTTACATTAGGTCGGGTTTGGAAGATTGATTTACACCGTCAAATTGGCTCGAATGAAATATGGACTGAGTATTTTTGTTTGATATTTGTGTGATGTTTCATTGGAATTGATAGGTTCCTAAGTTCGGGTTGTCTGATGTGTTAAATAGTTACTCGATCTTCTTCTGGCGAGTCAAATTGGAACTGATCCGATCCGGAAATCTCGAACCTAGAACCTATACAATTCAACTAAAAACAAGATGTCAGGGAATTGATGAGACACGTTCTCTAATTTATCTTTTAACGTTTAAATTAATAATCTTTCTATATTGAAAGAAATATAGGAGCATAGAGAAAATATATATAGATGCATGTGTATAGGGATTGAGTATGAGATACGTCCAACTGTGGGATGGTTTAGAAATGCGTCCGATATGTACAACTGTGGGGCGATTTAGAGATGCGTCCAATTATAGAGCAGCTTATGAGACATAGAATAGGCTTCTTGGATGGAGGATATGACACCTAGATGGAGGGTCTCTTGGATGGAAGGCATGGCACCTGGATGGAGTTCGTTATTATAGTGAATGGATATTTATAGTGTCAGCGGGTAATTCGATCTTCCCCAACCGGTGACAATCGTCCATTGAGTTAGATGGACAAGGATATCAACAGTTTCCTTCGTTATTTGAAACGATCATGGGGAGGTGCTCGGCATGATAGTTATCTCCGGAAGGAGATCCCCCAAGCAGTCGTTCTCATTTTAGGAGTGACTGTGCGAACGTGAGTAAATATTCTTAGAATATTTGCTAGGTTATTCCGAAAAGTTTCTTCAACATACGGGAAGAAAATCATAAGCCATCTTGAAATGGCTGGCAAGATCATTTTGGCCGACTGGGACGGCAAAGATGTTGTTTGGGTCATGAGTTTGTCCTTTAAATTTGTGAGTTATCTTTTTGGACCAAACAGATCGAATCCATAAAAAATAAAATATTATTACTTAATTAGTCTATATCTTTTAAATTATTGATCGCATATATTTTATAGCTTTACGGATTTAATGAGTATTTTAAATAGTCACGTGATATGTATTACTCAAGAAAGGGGTCTAGTTTGCCTATTTGTCAACCCAAAAGTTAATTTAGCCAATCCGCTTATCAATCTAGAAGTTAACTCAAAGCCCGTGAAGCTTTCTTATTCGAATGAGTTGTTTAATAATTTTTTTTTTTATTATCACATTGTGTGTTCCCTTTTATTTACACAATTCACTGCGTGGACGTTAATTGTTTATATTAGAGTATCTAGATCCATGATTTATATAGGCATGTTCTTTTTTCCAGAAATTTCCACAATGATAAATACTACAATTCAATTAAATTATACAATTTGTTTTTAGAATTTAATTTATATTCACCGAATTTGAAACAGTATTTGTATAAAAAAATATATAAGATTATATATTTGAAGAGTATTATATCCGATAGCCCAAAAAAATCGGCCTAAAATGATTCTAAGCCAGATAACAAGCTTCAACGACCCAAACCATCTGCGCAGCCCATTTTAACGAATTTGGCCGACACCCTTGAGCAGTTCAATTTTGTGATTTAGCTAAAACCAATTTAATGGTCATGGCGGTTTTTTTATTATCATCTTGTAACAACCTCGTGCGTTAATTGAAACTGTCATTAGGATTAAACTTGTCGATCCAGCAATTTTATATACGGTTGACAAGAGGAATTAAACATCACTCCTATAAAAACCCGTCCTCTCCAACAGGAAATGGGATCTCACGATTATTCAATACTTTCTCAAATAAAGAAAAAAGACAACTTTAAAATGCCAAGAGGGTAATCTCTCTCTAATTAAGACGTCCTAATAAGAGCGCAAGTCATCAAACAAAAACATACTTAATATAAATCCTCAAATTTTCTCTTATTTAAAAAAATATTAACTTAAACGTTGGAGGATATACCAGGAAGCAAATCTTGTCGATCATTTGATATTATTTTGTGATTGTACAGAATTTAAATTAAAGACGTACATAGACTGAACATGTTTGACGCATGATGGACAAATTTCAAATCTCCTTATCCGTTCAACAATCGGGATTCTCGGGCGTATCAATATTAATTTTAGAAAATAGATAGGAGGAACCATAATACATTTGGGTAGTTACGATCTATATGTCTGATAATTATTTTAAATAGTCACACGTTAGATATTAGTTGATTGGAAAGCCTAACAAATCCATTTTACCGATCTAAAAGTTTACAATTATTATATGGCAGACTTATTTTTCTTACATGTTGATTTAATGACTATAAGTTTATTTATTTGTTTTTAAAAATAATTTAATAAATATTGAATAATTTAAATTTGATGCGTATATGGATCCGACTTCAAACAGATTCGGATTCGCTTGATCGTTTGGATCCGATTCCGTTCACCGAGTTTGGACCCTACACACCACTACAATGAACAAGATGCCAGGTGTCGGTGGGATGTTGTCCCACCGAAAATACTCCGACGCTCCAGTCAGTAACAAACCTTCTAACTTCAGGAAGGTAAATTGAAATGTAAATTGAGATAGGGAGCGAGATTAAGATTAGTGGGAGTGTTGGCCTTTAGATGTAGGAGACGTTCCCGTAACTCGTCGAGAGTATGGTTTCCCAACTCGATATTCATAGGGAACAAGTGGGAAGCTATATCCTGAAAGTATGGAAGCTTAACAGGATGGATCTCGGGGAGTGGGCGAAATCTCTGAAATCTGAAGGCTTGGAGTGGAATTATCAAAGTAAGTGATTGCTCACTTAGGGATGAGCGTTAGTATGCTCAAGTATTTTTCTGTAGTGGCACTGCGTTGTCTTTTGTTCGCTTCTATGTTTGTGTCCCTCCAGAGTGGAGACTCTGTGGGATTATATAGACGATTGGAAGGGCGACCTTCCTTGGCCAAGAAGGCGTGATATTGTCTCGTGTTGGGCGGCCTTCCTTGAGCAGGTAGGCATGATTGGCGCAATCTGATGGGATCGTTTTCTTTCTGAGGGGGTAACGGATCTCTACATTATTTGCCTTTTCTTCTGTGCTTTTGTTACCATTAGAGTCCATTGTAGGCAGGAAGAGAGAATGTGGCGCTTTCCTCATGGAAAAGACGTTGAATCTGTTAATACATTCTTTAGAGGAGATTGACTTCAAGGGAGGCGTGAAATCAGAAAAAAGGACCGTTACTTGTCGTGTACGGAAACGTCCGTTAAACTAGACTTGGCTTATATTATGTTTTTATCTTTTCACGGCCTACTACTATAGTGTTTTCGGTCAACAGGAATGTTGACCGTCTTGATAGAGTACGTTGGCCGCCTAGTTGGCGCTTCATACCGTCAACGCTAGCGTTGACCATCTAACCCGCATCTGGGCTTTTCTACACTTTGGGCCATTTTTCTTATTGGGCCTGCCTGTTAAGGGTCTACCTATCAAACTGGATAAAATATGTTTTTCTTTTAACAATAAATTAATACTAAAATATTGTTTTTATCACAATTATTATGGGATCACTATTGGAATATCAGATTTGCTACCTATTCAATTACTAAATAATTCGCATTTATTTTTTTTAACAAATTAAAGTTGAAATTAAATACATAATAATGATTTCATGAATTGGTTATATATCCCCACGATACCTTGCAACTTTTTAAAAATTGTTGATTCAGAAATGAAATGCCCGCCTCAGGAGCTAAAAACCTAAGCTCATTGTTCCGCTCCGCCGTTAAAACCACCACCGCCGCTAAACCAGCCAAGAAACCTTCCCCACCGGAGGACACAGCCCTGAAGCAGTACCTCTCTCTGCTCGGAACTTCATCCCCGATCACGTCTACTTTAAAATCGGCACCGCATAAACATCAGCTCTCTGAGAAGCCACCGAAATCATCACTTCCTCAGTCGAAGCGAGAGACTAAACACTCAGTCAGTGATTGGACCCTCCCAAGCCCGAAACAAGGCTCGACAAAGAGCCCTGGTGCGTGCATAATTTTTTTGTTGCTTCTTTATGCGTGTTTTATGTACATCAAAACGAAGAAAAAGAATTGATGGTTTAATTTATAGAGTTAATTTTCCCTTTGTTTGAAGTTCTTAGTCTGCTTTAAGTGAAATTGATGACGTATTTAATTAATTTAGTTGGGGGGACTGTGTTCATCTTAGTTTGACGCATAGGGCCTGTGAAATACTACAGGGAACATGCAAATATTGAATTAATGATGTAATATTTTGGAACTTCTTTATTTTGTGCAGAGGATTCAGCAAAGGAGATATCCAGAGAGATATCGGCAATATTGTGTGGTACGTATCATTATTATTCCATGCTACTGCTCTGATAATTTAGACGAATTGAAAAATTGTATATCTTGTGTGAAATTGCTGATGTTCCACCTATTTTTGTTGATAATTTCACAAGCGTTTCAGTGCTACATTTCCAAGTCTAAGTGAGGAATAAAATTGAAAATTATTATATGTTATTTGGTTAGTCATTTTGAATAGATAAAATTGAATCAAAAATTAATTTTAGTATTCGTTATGCAATAATAGTAAGAGAAATAATCAAAAAATTCATGTAAAATAATTTTTTTTACCATTATCCAAAAATATTTTAACATGCAATATAATGTTTTATAATATATACGTGAACAACTATTAGCTGGCCGTCACTAGGATACCAAAAAAGAAAAAAAATCAAATTTGATATAATCAAAAAATAAATAAGAAAAAAATACGCAATTAGGGTTTGGGATAAGGGTAAATGAGAAAATTATTTTGGAATAGTTATTCTTAGATAATTAGGAATTAAAAAACAAAGGGTTTTTTTTTTTTTTTTTTATTTCTTATTTTGAATGAATAACAATCCTTCTAGGAATTGTTATTCTTATTATTGGAGTAACCTAACAGTATAATAATAATTTCAATGAGAATAAGGTAGGACTGGAATTTCTATTCCATCCTACCAAACATAGAGTAGATGCTGTTCTATCATGGTGATACATGATCATGCAAGAAGTGAAAAAGCAGCAGTTGTAGTGTTCTCAATTAATTATGTCAAATTAGATTAAGGTGTAAGATATGTTCTCGAGGTGTTTGGGCTTGGAATCATGGACTATTGTTGTTGATTTCTGGAAATTAGTTGGATTCAGGGAGAACCACGTTTGGAAAATTTGTTGGCTGAGGAGTGGTTGATTATTGGATTAAAAACGGAATGTTTTGAGAATGCAGTGAAAACCCGTATTATTATGATCTGAACAATGGTTGAATGTGTTTTTTTTGTTAGTGTTGAATGTTGTTCTTCTCCAACTCATGCGATTTGGATAGAAATTTGTAGCTTCTTTGAAAGCAGTGCTCTTAGTTCAGTTATTGTATCTGGTTGTTGTGCTGTTTGATTCCCTATAAACAAAATTATTTTATTGTCTAAAAAAGTGAAAACCTTTCTATTTTCATTGTACATCAGTTGTTATACTGCATAATTCTTTCAACCAACTAATTTTTTGAGGACTCGAATAACCCGGATAAAGTAAATATTACAAATACGCTTGTCTTCCATATGCTTCATATTATCAACTTACCCCATTTCGAATTTCATCCCAATCAATAATTTTTGTTGCAATATATTTTTGCGGTAAAAAAAGTTTTTTTTTTTTTGAGGTATGCTAAGAGTCATTCTGTAGTTCATAATTGAAAAATTCTGCTTCTTGGGTATTTTTGTACCCAAACATTATGCCATGAAAATCCTTTCTTAAATTAACTGGCATATAATGTCTGATTTAAATTATTGAATTTAATTGTTTTTCATTGTATGCCAAAGAAGAATGTGTCCAAACTGTTATAGTCACATCTAAGAAGCTGGTCAGACAGGGTTTATATCACAAATAAGTCTGTCTTCCAAGAAGATGTAATGTGGTTTAGAAGTGCTTTTAATTAGGAGCTTATTGGAATATCCTGTACAAAAGATGAATTTTGAAATCAATTAAGTTTTATATGTGAAAAGACTTTCTTGACATCCCTGTTCCACAACACTTCAATGGATCTCTACTAGAATAGCAATTTGGCGTGTAAGTTATGGGTCAGATTGGCTCTTTGGTAGTCTCTTAAACCAAATGCATCAGGTAGATTGTTGTCCTTAGATCATGGTTTGTGCACAGATGTGCCATATTCTTTGTGATTACCAGATTGAGAGGCTATATAATTGATGGCTGGTGGACTAATAACGGGATATAGGAGCCAGGGCAACAGTAAAATCCAAACTTCAAAGTATGAGGAACTGAACATGAGAACTTCGTGGAGGGAAAATAATTTGGTTTATTTAATATTGACCATTATCCTTGTATGATTAGAAGAAATATGTTTTCATTGTTATAAGTTACATGATTGTTAAATATTAGCTATTGTTGTATATATAACTTCATGGTTTATTTATTGAGCTGGTTGTTAGTGCACTTATTCATTTTAGGTAGCAGAGACTTGGATTCGTCTGACTTACGAGAGGCTGACACAAGGAAACCTATAGAAAAGGTTCTTGAGCTGCCATGGTTTTCAAATTTGTGTCACAATGGCACATCATTGCGTCGAAAAGAGATATCACGGCGACGGAAACAAAAATGGATATTCAAGAATACCCAAAAAAATTGGTTTGGCCGGTTGGTGACAATGTGTGCAGAAAAACTTGGTGCAGATGCTACTATTCAGGTATTTGGTAAATTAGGTCGAGAGACTGGTTTGAAAGAGTACAATGCACTCATAAGCCTCTGCATAGAAACAGCTAAAAAAAGCGATGATGAAGAAGTTTCGCTGCAACAGATTTACAAGGCTTATCAGCTTTTCAAATCAATGAAGGAGCAGGGTTTTCAGATAGAAGATGAAACTTATGGTCCATTTCTCATGTATCTGATTGACATGCATATGATAGAAGAGTTTTATTTTTTTCTTGAAATCATCAAAGATGAGAATCCTAGTTCACATACAAGATTAGGTTACTATGAGATGCTGCTTTGGATAGAAGTGGATAATGAAGACAAAGTTGGTGATCTTTTAGACCAGATTACTGCTGGGGATGGTGAAGGGGCATCTGATTTACGAGGTCTGTGCATTTTTGCTATGTAGCTAAAAATATTTTGACATTGTCTTGCCAACTAAAAATTTGCAAGCATTGTGGCACAAAAAATTGTGGAGTGGGCCAATTGGTTGTTGCAAAGTCTAATGATTCATGCTATCTCTAAATACTAAACAAACCTCAATGTCATGTTGCACAGTTGCAGGATGCTAGCACTTTGTTTTCTTTTGATATTAGTTTTTCCTCTATGAAATGGTGAATGCAGCTAGGGAAACAGGAGATGTTGCTGCAGTAGTATAGATGTATGCAAACTGGAGATGTTGCTGCAGTAAATAAAGATGTATAACTACAGGCAAACTAAGTGCAGAGATGGAAGCCTAGTTACTAATTGGTTATCTAGCTTGCACCAGGATTAGAAAGAAACTCTTATTGTATTTTTTAAAGAATGCAGATCATTCAACTTCTTGTCATGCAAAAGAGGTGACACTCTTGGCTCAGTAATGTCATTTTCTCTATCAGTGATACAGGCAAGCTGGTGGTTCTGATACATCTGTCTTTTAAGTCCATTAGGGAGGAACACGGGAATGCACCAATACTTTGCTACCTAGATGTTTATTGTCTTTGGTTTTTTAATCCAGCAAGCAGCAGTACTTGAATGGGAATTTTACATTATTGTTGTTATCATTATTGCCACAAGTATTATTTTTACATATGTTAACGGTGAATTTAGAATCTAATATGATGTCTGGCTTGTTTTTTCGATTGTTGTTCCCTTTTTGAAGTTGATAAAAAGGCATCATGATGGCCACATGTTTCATATAATGTAATGATGGATGATATTCCAGTTAAGAAAGTCGTTTTGCTACTAGCATTAGGAGATTTGTTTTTTGGGTAAGTAAATAATAATAATAATAATAATAATAATAATTATTATTATTATTATGAGGCCTTTAAAATGTAGATCCATGGAACTGTATTGATAAATTGGGCATCCTTCAATTGTGTTTAAATGATTTCACTTGCTAATTGTTGTGTAAACTTTGAATCAAATTTACACAATAAGATTTCACCTATATTGTCATGATCCTATCTATATAGGGCATGGATGGCACAATGACTAATATGAGCTTGGTTTGCCCCCAGCCATCTCAAGCCTCGTCTTACTTTGAATCATAACATCTTTTAAGCATGTTTAAACTTAACATGATCGTTTGGGAGGCTCTAGCAACCTATTTAATATATAAGTGAAAAACCGAAGCTTATCCAAAAATGGGTAGCTAAACATTATAGAGTTAACAATACATACATATGCCTAAACAACAAAAAGACATGAAAGTCCTCCAAACTGCCCAACCTTAGCATTCCTAGTTACTAACAAGCATCTCTAGCCTAGGAATGTTGATGATTGAAAAATGAATAGGAATATGCGTTAAGACTTGGAAGGATGATAAACATTGATGAAATTGTCCACATTAGTTAATAGTTATCAAAAATCCCTTCCACCATATTGATAATGATGTTTATAATTGATAAAATAGTCACCTGATTACCTTTTTTCATAAACATTGAGCCAAGTACATATATATTGTAGCTCATAGGAATCTTTGTAATCCTATCATGTCGTTTATCAAAGTCATACACATGCATAAAGCAGATCCCAAAGTGCAAAGACATCTGGCATACTCCCAAAGGGTTTATGTATACCAATGTGGTCTCAATGACCTCATACCATGTTGTATAGTTGTTAGATACAAGGTTCATATCCATATGACGTATTGTTCAAATGGAAGTTATTTTTGAAGACGGTCAATGATTATAAATTAAATAAGAGTCCTCATGAACATAAATCATAGTTTTCATTTTCCAAATTATAAAACCAATTTTCAAACATGATCATTAAAATATTCATGTTAATCTTATACACAATATTTACCAACCTAGACCTCGCAATAATACCTAGCTTACTGAAGTTTCCAAAGTGGTGTTTTGAACCAAATCTGCTCCTGTACCCAAACGAAACAGACCATGATATATTACAGTTTCTTAATTAGATAAGACAGTAACCCAAGAATGCCTCGGATGTGTGAAATGTCTTTCTGTTTGAGAACTATATTTTTAAGGATTAGATTAGTATGATATTTTCTTATTTCTCCAATTCATCTTTCATGGCACTCAAAACCTACTGTCCTCAATTAGCATGCTTGTTACATTTCACTTCAATTCTACTACTAAATAACCTTGATTTCATAATACCAAGTTCACTTGCTCTTTTTCTTAAATACTTGCTGTATATTTACTTAAAATCATTCCTCAAAACCTTTAAAATAGCTTTCTCTATTCTTATTCACTACATAACTTAAAATCCCAGAATGAAAAGATGACATAAAACTAAAGCTACTTGCTGGAATTTAAATTTCCTCTAGATATCATATGTAGCAGTTGCAATTTGCCAAGTGGAGCAGTTACTCCATGTAGGTGCAAGAAAGCAAACTGATAGGGGGTTATTGCTCTTTGAATGTTGTGGGTGGTTGTACCTACCTCTACAACAGATAGCGGGATGTTGCTGGGCATATATATATGCATGTCCAGGAGCCCGTCTCCTTTTTTATTTTCTTACATTTTTTTTGTTGCCACTTCTTTTTTTTTTTTTTACTTGAATTTCAATCATGTGGATGAACCCTCCCATGTTGACCCTGAATGTCATCTCTTTTCTGGGGGAAAAATATTTCGACACTAATAAAAGGTACATTTGCACTGTGAATTTTCCTTGATTCTCATGAGATTTCTTCTATGAAGCTCCTTGTGCTTAGCTGATCTATCATCCCCTATTCTCCCTTTTTATTTGCTGTTGCTCACCTTAGTCTTGAATTATGGTTGATGTTGCAGAAAATTATTTGTTGGCTCTATGTGAAAGAGACAGGAGGAAGGAACTTTTGGAACTTTTAGAGGTTGTAGATGTAACTAAACTTTCATCGGATAATGTAGTTAGAATTTTCAAATCTTTGGGAAGGCTATCATTGCAGTCTTCTGCGGAGAAGTTTATTTTGACATCGAAAACAAATGGTATATTCCTTTTTTCCCTGTTTCTCAGATTACATCTTTTTTAGTGATGTGTATATCCTTTTTGCTTGTAGGGTATTCCTAGTTGATTTGTGTATGGACTGTGAAGTTTTTTTTTTTTTCTATTTTATGGAATACCGTTATATGTGTAGTTATGCATAACATATACTATTTTTTCTTTGCTGAATTATCAAACGCATGTAATATAATTTATGGGGCTTTGTCATGCACACATCATGTGCAATAAAAAAATATAGTAGAGCATTTGTGTGAAGACACTATGCAGGCTCAAGGATGTTTTTATAGCTAAAAGAGCCAAAGATGGGGAAGCTTTTGGAACCAAGAGATCCTTTTCACTGTCACATGTTATTGTAGGTCTAGTTAGAGGAAAACAACAGAGATTTTTAAAGCAAAGGGATGCATATAATGTTCTGCTACGTCATGAGTCAGATGAGTTTAGGATCATTAGTATTACTTATGCCGTCATGATAAAATACTTAGGAATTAGCTGTTTCTTAGGAGAGATAGGTGTATTGGCAGATGCTTTTTTTCTGGTGCATTTTTGTTTCAGGGGATCTATTCACAGGTGGTCATAAGATCAGTTTCATGGTTATGCATGTTACAAAATTGGAAGTAAATTTTCTTGCATTTTTTTAAATTAAATATATTTTTAAAATTTTCAGAACATGCTGCACTGCTGTGATTAGTAGACCTCTCTTTATTCTATGCTTTGTGCTTGAGCTCTAGATGACCTTGATGACATCTGGTTTGTTTGGTGCTTCTATATTGTCAATTAAATGTAATTCTCTTTGTAGATATGGTTTTGAAGATTTGTGGTGAGGTTTTATAAATCAAGTTTCCTCTATCTATGTGTTTTTTTCAGTGTGTCTGGCCTTAGGTTACCCAATAGAAGTAGTCTTCTCTTAGAACAAAGATGCCAGTAGAATCCAATCTCAAGCTTTTAGGACGATGCCAAGATACCTTTTGTCTGCTAAGCTAGGTCATCCCTAGTGCTGTTAAAGATGCAAGGTGCATTAAGGTGCAAAGGATTTCTGCAGCCTAGGCTTACGACATAGGTGCAGCCTGATGGAAGTAAAGAGCCCACATATGAAATATGTTTATAGGAGATTCCTATATTGAATTCTAATTGATAAGGTTAATCATAGAATAATAAAACACCAAAAAAATGCTTTGACGTTAATTATAAACTTATAGTTTAATTAACAATATAAAAGATAACAATTAATAAGTACAACTTACTACAATCACACAAGAACAACAATATTCATTAACAAATTTGAAACATTGTTATCGATATACTCATAGTAAATAGTAGTATTTAATAGTCATTGGCAAATAAAAATTTATCATATTCTTTTTCCTCCTTATTTTATGTTCTTGAATGACTTCTTCATTTTTATATGGCTCTTTATGTTAGAATCTTTCTCGCTTATAAACTCTAATGGAGTAGTCCTAGAGGCACTTATTGTACAAGGTTTATATTATTTTTCAATTTAATGCATGTGTAGCCTCGTTTACTCTAATAATTTTAGTTATAGAACCTTATATCAAAGAATTATGCTCAAATGCAAATTCATTATTCTAATCATAGTTTTTATCCATTTTTTTAGTTACCCATCTGTTACTTTCGTAAATCCAATGGTCACAAACACCTATTAAAAGTCATATTCGTAAATCCAACGGTCACAAACACTTGTTAAAAGTCATAATTTAACCCAATGGCTGGTTTATATAGAAAGAATTGACTTTTTGAAAAATTCTCTAAGTCGTTCATGGCAAATGTCTCTTGAATTTAGCCTTTCCTAGATATGTTGAAGTGCTAGGCTTTAAGTCCTGAGCCTAGATGCGCCTTTAATGACGTAGTTCAGATCCATGGTTTACGTTAATGTTAGTTGTGGCCATTGAATTGTATTAGAACTTGTTTTATACCTGTTCATGGAATTAATGCACTTGTGCGATTGTTATTCAAAAATATTCTAGTTACTTTTACCAATACTTGTAAGTGGTGGGGAACACTTACTTTGAGCTACTTGGAAACTTGAATCAATATGATAGCAATTAACCATTCTGTCAGGCTCACAACTTCGCATTGAACTGCATGTTTATTTTGCATGAATCCTATTTCTTTATATTTGAAATAAGAAACTTGACATGTAAGTCTGTGTACTAACTCTTATTTCTTAGCGCTGTAATCTGGCTGGTGCTAACAACGCAATATGGTACCAATCACACATGCACACACCTAAACAAAGGAAAATGGAGAGATTTGCAAAGCTTTTTCCTATTGTCGTATTGACAGATGCATCATGATTTTAGATGAAGCCTATGCTGCTACATATTTCAACTAGCATTATAATGAAATAATTAATAAAATCTGGTTAGTGCACTCTTTTGAAATTCTCTAAATTTATTCCCTGGTGTTACTGATGTGTTGGTTAGCATCTGCTGACTTTCCAGGCGACAACCACACTCTACTATTCACTATACTTGTATGATTTTCCTCTTTGGTTAGAAGAGCATCACAAGAAAAGGGATTTTTATTTGTCCCTTGGGTATTTTTTGTATCACCCACAGTTAATTATATACAAAAATTCGTTGTACAGGTCATGGGGCTGAGAACATATCATACTTCATCTACTTCTATGCTACCAGCATTTCAAATTTAGCGGTGAGGCACTTCTCATGAATGCTCCTGGTAATGCCCTTGAGACTATGATTCTACAAGGCGTTACAGCTCTTGATGCAGTTTTCTGTTTCTTTTCCACAATGTTCACTTGTTTGGAGGCATAATGACACAAAGTTTGCTTGGTTTGTGCTTCTTACACACAAGCATTATGGGTTTTTCTCACTTTAAAATATACTATTTATGAAGCCATAAGAGAAACCTAAAATAAAATTCTCCTTGATATTAGAATTTTTGTCAAATAAACATCTAATAAAGTGAATGGTTGTGTGGCATAAAGACAGCCATTGCCATGTGTGAATGGTTGCTGGACACAGTAATTTGCATTGCTCCTTTGCCTTTCATAATGACATTTATTATTGGTGTTGGGTCTAATCTGATGTTTGTGGATTTATATGGTTAGTTTGAGTGATTTTCTGTTAAAAGTGGATAATTGGTCTTAATTGGTCAGTTCCAATTAGTAAATAGAATCCATTGCCTGAGACTCCCAGTAGAATGCCGACTAAATGTTGTACAAAAGGATTGTTTAGAGGGGAAATCAAAGTTTAAGAGTGCACTACAAACTTACGACCATGAGGTCACCTACAACATTTATCTGTGTACTACATATGATCAAGACTTCGTAAGATGATCCTTAGCCTGTATTGAAAATTCACATTTATTACCAGATTTAAAATTCAAATAATTGTGTTACTATAATATTATTCCCTGATATTTTTTTTGTGCTCTTCAGAAACATATAGTTCAGCAATCTGCGGTGGATGTTGAGGCTGAATGAGCATTAGGTGTGGTCTTCAGAAGCATATATTTCAGCAATGTGGGAGGATGCTGAGTCTGAATGAACATTAGGAGTGTTATGCTGCTATAATTATTATGTGTTAACTTGGGATTTTTTCATGTAGCATATAGTTCGGCAATTTCTCTTTGCAAGAATGATGTATGTTGGGAAGAGTTCTAGAAAATTGAATATTGGCTATTTGCTTTGGGTCTTGAGAGGTTTAGAAGTGAGGTGGCAGAGTGTTCAAGGAGAGATTTTTGAAGAGGGACTGACAGAAGGGTTGAGAGAGGCTGTCAATTGGATTTGTGTTCAGATGGAGGGAGTAAGGCAGAAACTTTTCATGTAAATTGGAGATTGAATTTGGGTGTAGCAACAAAGGTTTGTTTCTTGAGGCTGGGTTTCGATTAGGTAAATGAATGTTTCGTATCTTCATCAGTTGCAGCACTGGTAGGGGTGGGTGAAGTTTGTTCTTGGGGTTTTGAGGTCATTTTTGGCTTCTCTGGAGTCTGGTTGGTCAGTTGTGGGCTGTCTTCATTGCAGGGGTTGGGTAGTTCTCTAGGTTAAACCATTCACTGAAGCTGGATTTGGTGGGGATAATGTTAGGGCAGCTGCGATGCTATTGGCTGTTACAGTCTAAGTGCCTGTGAAGCCTGATTTTTATTTTATTGATTTTGATGTAGGTAGGGGATTGGGGTTCACTTGCAGTGGAGCCTGTCTTGCCACTATGGGTTGTTTGACTAAACCTTGTTTAAGAGGCTGGCTGTATTTTAGTCAAAACCTTAAATTTGGCCCTCTTGTGTTTTAACTGTGCATTCTTTTCTTTTGGTATTGCTTTTAAGGGAACTAAGATTTTTAGGAGATGTTGTTTAGCTTTATTAATAACATTGGGGTTCTGACTGGTGGGAAGGACAAGGGTTTGCCTGGGTGCGTCCCTCCTAGTATTATTTTCAATAAAGAAGTAAGACTTTAGTGACACTGCTGTTCTCATGATCGAGGAGCTTCCTGTGTCTGGTATTGTTGTTTCAGCATCTACCTCATTGGCTGAAAAATTATGGACTGGTACTCTGGTGAGATTGTCCAATGTTAATTTTCTCAACCTATGTATGGCTTTCTGGCATGAGAACTTATTGCCTTTCAATTGCGTTGCCCCTTGTAGCTTTGTTAGTTATGGGTCTGATGATTAATACTGTGACGAAGGATTGTCATTGAAGGTGGTAAGGACCTTCATATTCCTTATAGCATTGCGCATGTACAGGTGTACCTCCGAAATGGGGACTTGTTCTGAACCTGTGAGAGTCTTGCCTACTTGGGAGCAGTCCAGTTGGCTGAATCAACAGAATAATCTGGATGGTTATCCTGTTTGGAGCCTGGATGCTTTTTCTTTGGGCTAATAGAATGCCATCTAACTGGGCTTCAAGGTAACTCGTGCAAGATTTAAAAAAATCTGAAGTTGTGCTGCAGTATAAAGTGGGCCTTACCAAGTTTTTTGGGTCTTTGTTTTGCTGGTAACAATGACATGGTGATGAACCTTTTTAGGCAAATGAAACTAGGAGATTGAATGAATTTGAGGCTTTGAATTGCAAGAACAATGCTTCTAATAATGGGAGGAATTATTGGGAACTCAATTAAGAAAGAATTGTACAATTTTTGTAAAGACATGACTTATAATTCACAACAATACCAAGAACAAAGACAATGTAAGAAGAGATATTTAAAAACAAATATTTGAAAAATTAAGAGATAAAAATTTAGGAAAAAGAAAAAAAGCACAACATATAAAGATAAACAAAAAAAAATTAACAAATAAATATGTAAAAAGTTCAAGGAAGGAAAAATGCACCTGTTTTATTTGGGGAAACTCAAATCATTTAGCAAATATGTCCTGAGAAAAATAAAACCAAATATCAAGAAAGAATAAATATAATTGAAAATTTAGAAGACGATGTAGTAAGCATAGGATCAAATTACATAGATGTTTATGGGATATACGATGGACATGATTTCACAGTTTCTTTTGATGATTTACATATATCTGATTCAAAAGAATTGACTACTTCTGAATAAGAATATTTATTTATGGATTTCGTTGATATATCTTTAACATATTATGCTATTGATAGTTGTGATGTTCAATTATTTCACTAAGTTTAGAGTTAAACTATTGTAAAGGAGATAAAACAATCTAAAATACTTGTTTATAACCAAATCTGAAAAATTTTTTGGAAAAGAGAATAATATATTCAAACAAATCAAGATTTCGATAGGTAATGCCTCTGAGTGCCAACAGTTTGCTTAAGTACCGCGAAACCTATGGACAGGCATTAGGGAAAAGAAGCTATTTTTGCTGGATTTCCACGTTTTCATGAGAAATTTTAGGTTGTGAGAATCCCATTCAAAATTCAAAATTTCTTCAAGAAATGGTTTGACGTAACAAACATTTCTATTCTTTCGAACTTTTTTTCATGTAGAATTTTGAGTAGCTACGTGAAATAGTTCTTCTTCATAACTATCTATGCATCATATGATTAACAGGGGAAGTGAGAATAATTTCTAAATATGTAGTTTACTTTACCCTTTATGCCTTGCTTTTTATTTCCTACACTTGCTGCTACAAATCTACATCAATTTACTATTTAAAATTAGAATAATAAATAAGATCAATATTTTAGAACAATTAAAACCATACTTAGAATATAGAAAAGAAGATAATATACTAAAATTAGATATTATTGACAATAGAATGATATGACATTATGGTTTTGTTCTTTTGTGCTCCAGAATTCAAAAGACATGCTTTTTTGATGGAGATTCGCATGCAGCAATAAGTAGGAATTAATGTTAGTTCTACACTGTTCATTGAAGTCTTTCTGCTTCCTTACTTCTGTATGTTGGGTCTTGAAGGTTGAGGATACTGTTTTGAAGTACAAAGCCATGCATGCAAAACTGGAGGTGTTGCCTACGTCTGTCTCATATGAGAAACTTATTAAGTTCTGTTGTCATTCACTCAAGGTAAGTCACAAGTGTGGCTGTGGCTATTGAAATGGCACTTGTATTTGTGTGCGTCTCTTTGGTTAGGTGTGCACACATCTTATTTCAAAGTCGCATGATATGTGAACTATATCTACTACACAGACTTGTAAATACAGAAATGGAGAGAAAATTCACCTGTGGTGTGACTGCTTGCACCACACGCGAAAATGTGATTTCACATTGGGCTCTTTTTGCATTTCGTATTCTGAGCTTTGGTTTAAATTTTCTGCTTGCCAACTCCTTTTCTTCTCTTCCATTTTGTCTCGTCTAGGTGCATCTGGCTTTGGATGTAGCTGACCAAATGTGTCAAGCAGGATTGACCATATCAACAGAAACACTTAATTGCATCTTACAAGCATGTGAAGAAAGTTGTGAGTTTAATTTGGTGCGTTAAGTTCCGGTTAAGTACCTCTAGATGTTTCATGCCATGCTTCTTGAGAAAAGATTGCATGTCCTGTGCTGCTTTCAGTTTTTATGTTAGCTAAGTTGATGTTTTGTTAACTTTGAATCTAAATCATAGACCCATATGGATGCGACTATTTGGTCATATTGGATATGAAGTTATGCAAGGCTTTATGTCCTTTTTCTTCTAATTTGTGTGTGTGCTGCTTTCTGTGTTAATTCTGTTGCATAAGAATAAATTAACATTACTCTGAAGTATACACTGGGGAATCTAATTGGGAAGAAGGGATCGTTGTTGGGTCTTAAAAATCCTGACAGGCCTTGTCTTCCTCCCATTGAGGGATACTTTTGGATTTTTATTTTATTATAGGTCAAAACTGCTGATTTTGGCTATGAACTTATCACTGCAGAGAGCCTGTTTTTACATGGAGATTTGCATTGGACTTTTTCATCCTTTTGATTGCTGTTAGAGTGAACTCTAGTTGGTTCCCTTTGTTAAATTGCTATTTGAATATTAAGATACATCTTCCTTTTTTTTTTTTTTTTTTTGTTAAGAAGTCAAGGAGGCTGTAGATTATTTATCAATATTCTTTGTACTTAGTGCATAGATCAATTTATTTTGTTGTTGTGATTGATCTTTCACTTGCTTAAGACATCTTTGTGTTTCTCTTTTTAGTGCCATGTTCTTGCACCTGAATGTGGCATGCATTGATTTTGTGCTGACTTTTTCACTTGTTTAGGTTCGTCGGATCTATTCAGTTCTCCATTCCCATAATTTGAAGCCAGACAGTGAGACCTTCCGGAGTATGATAAATTTGAATGTCAGAATGAAAGATGTAAGTTTCTGTATTAGACTGATATGTGCTTGTATTTGTTCCTCTTTTGACAATATTGTTGCTTGTGGGCAAGTATATCTTCAAATGTGTAGGGAAGAACATACGTGAATCCATTAATTACAACTTCCTGTTCCAAATTGCAGTATGATGGTGCATATATCTTGCTGAAGGATTTGATGGAAATGAATTTAATGCCTACAGCAAGCATGTACAATGCCATAATGGCTGGCTATTTTCGAGAGGTGAGCACCTTGGCCTTTAATATGCTTTTTTAGTTTATACTGTTGAATATCATAATTTCTATTTGGGTGCATTACACTTACGTTAATCTAATGCCTGTGTGCGTGTCACTTGAATGTGCTATAACCCAAGTGTTCTGAAACTATCATGGCCATACCCTGAGTCCCTGAGTTTGACTGATGGATAAGTGAAAATTTTAATGAAACAAGGTGGCTAGTTGACAATTGCAGTAGCATCTTTTTCCATGTCAATAAACTAGATTGAGTTGCCTAAACCCTAGAGTCAGCTTTCTTCTCAATTGATGGTGCCACCATTGGCACTGTCATTCTCTCTGTGTTGCTATTATCTCTATCTTTTCCCTCCCTCCCCAATCCCCTTCCCTCAATCGCATCTTGCTCTGTTCCATTCCCTCATTCTCTCTCTCCCCCCTTCTCTGTATACACATCCCACATCCCATTCAATTATTCCCGATTTAATGGAGTTCCCTTTTGTTGGCAATTATAATATAGCTGAATAAATCTTTCAAGATTGAAGGCAAGCACTTTATTCTTACCTGAGCATGAGATATCTGGAGATGGAGATATGGTGGTTTTTACAAGAAAGGAGAAGGAACAGGCACGAGGCATCTGGATTTTATGGGAGACTGCTCGTTGATTTGTGATGCCACTGAAGGAATCTTTATGGAGTTTGATAGGTGCAAGAACAGTGGAGCTGATAGGGTTAAATCTGGGAAAATATGAAGGGGGTCCTTAGCAGAGATTGGATTGGTGCTTGATTAGGCTTAATGTCTCCTTTTTTTTTATTTTCATTGGCATGGAGGTCTGGCTTGGATATAATTCATCGGGTATCTTCAGGAATTCCTATCTGCTTCAGGTATTCATTCAAGCTTGATGTGTGCTGCTGTCGCCCATTTGATGAAATTAAGTCAAACTGTCAAAGTGAAGCATTCGTGTCCGGAGAATCATCTGCATCCAACTCAAAGTGCTACCCTAATCGTATTCAGAAAACTCACCTCCCATCACCCCGGTGCCTTTGGTGGGAGTAGAATTCAAATCAAGCTATCAATCATCGAACTAACAATAGCACTCTTCTGGAAAGATTTTCATAAGATCTGCAAACAGCTTCATCATATTATCTTGTGCCCACAAGCAGCTCATCCTCTAGCCCTCAAAAGTTGATAGAGTTGCATCGATTATTGCATTTTCCAGACTGTATTCTGATGACTTTTCTGGCTACAAAGTTTTAGATTTCTGATGCCACAAAATCTCCTCATGCTACGGCACCTATTTGTTTCTTTCTAAAGCCTATTGGCCTCATGTTTTTCCTGTAGATTCTACGAACTTGCAGATCCCAAATTCAATAGAAACCTATGTTTATATATTGATTCAGATACTTTTCCAAAGGACTTCCATTCTATTATTTTATCAGTGTTTCTAAGGCTTTCCACTTAGAAACAGAATTAAACTTGGAGACCCTGAACAATAATCTCGGGCCCCAACCAACTCAATGAAATCATATACGCACAACTGGAAATTTCAAATGTGAAATATACCTATCGTAGAAATACTGTTGGAATCCAGGAATCTGGGAATATGATCTGAACCATTTTCCACATAAGCTGCTTAAGCAATCCTGGAAAATGCTTCTCTAAACTGTTGGGATGTTTGAGATGGTATTCCCTGATTCTGCCCTACTGGACCGGCCTGTCACACACCACAAACTCAAAAGTACACTATGAATTGCAAGGCCAACATCGAATAAGCCAATATATTCCCTATATTTTAATTAAAATATTTGTCTACAGATTTTATAACAACTGAATCCTTCAAAATATATCATCTATGCTTCTTCTATCATGCACTAGGATCTCAATTAATCATTGATCCCTTTGTGTAATCCACATCTAAAAATATTAAATAAAGGTGAGATACAAACAGCCTAATATATGCCCCAAAATATCAATAAATGAATATCTGCGAATCTTTTAACTACTGGTCCTTCAATTACATCATGTCAAGAATTTCACACCTGAAAATATTACAATAACAGGCGTGAGATCCAAATAGTCCAATAAGACAACCACAAACATCGAATCCTCAAGGCTATTAAATCATGATGGAATAACAAACAACTTGAAACTCAAGGATAGATACAATTGAATGAACTGGTTAGCTTTCAGTTGGAAGGAATAAACATAGACCAAGGTGATTTGATGCGGACATCAAAAATATTTTAAATTAGAAGAGATTTAATTTTATTTGATTAGAAAAGATTTTATTTCATTTGATTTTATTTTATTTGAAAAATT
>JAODPA010136680.1:23325-43842 GCA_025585075.1 Nepenthes mirabilis
TCTACTTCTCCTCTCTCTGTGGCTCCTCTTCCTTTTTTTTACCTTTTTCCAATTTCTTCTTCTTCCCTTCCCCTACTTGCCCCCATTCCCTGCATCATGATTGTATGAAGAAAATTGAGCCATATCAATAATAAAATTATAACTTGGTCTTAAAATCACCATATGGATATTCATAACCTATTTCTCCCGCGGAGGACACAACATCACCATGCTATTAACCATCATCTTGGTGGCTCCACCTTGTGAAATTCCACTACAGTAGTAGGTAGCCCTTTTCCTTCTGTGGGATGGCTCCACCTTACTCTATTTAGCCTTCTCCTTGGTAGCCATTTTCATGGCTAGGCTTAAAGCAAAATTCCATGGCACATTCTCTTTGAAAATTCACTTGGCTTTAATAATTTATTATCATAATAACCAATACTTTTTTCATGTATAACTGATGGCTTTCAATTATTGAAAAAAATCATAGGGATGTAGCTCATGAGACAACAGGATAATCTCAATAAATGACTTGGCAGCAAATTGTGTATGTTGAATATCATTTTAAAGCCAATAACTTGGAAACATAGTATCAACATAGGAAAGGAATAAGAAAACTAAAATGCCCACATGCATCATAAAATTCTGTATCAATATTTTTTCACCATATTCTTTTTCCTCTTTTCCTCTGCTTCATTTCGAGCTCTTTTTCATTTTTCTCTTCTTTTCTTTTTACTACCCCCTGCTTCCTCCTGCACCTCATTCTTCCAGTGTCCAGCTTTTCTTGCGATTCTTTGCTTCTGCTTCTCTCTGCATTTTCTTTGTTCTGACGACTCCCCTGTTTATTTTATTTGTCAGCTGAAACAGCTGGTGCATAGCACCAGCACTTAATGCCACCAGGTGACATGTGGCCTCCACACATCATCATGATTCTTTTTTTTTGGATCTCGCTAGAAATCTGTCGAACATCGAACAAGGAGTGCTATGACCACATCTAAACCTAGTGATAGACAAGTCCTTCAGATGTCTTGTTGAGCAGACTGCCCTTAGAGAGAATTCAAAATTGCCTACGAACTGTGAAGCACTCTGCTGCCTATTTGTTCTTCCAAAAATCAGGCCATATTTAAATCCCCACCCCCATGTAACCCAAGGGGGAAACCCCAGAGCCTGGACAAATGACCACAAGTTCAACAGACAAATTTCTTTATGGTACGATCATGCGGCCAGTAAACTGGAAGAAAACAAATGTTCCCTTTAATCAATCTGAGGATAATAAGAACCAAATGCTGACACAAAAATACATCAGTTAGAGTTTGTTTTTCCAACAAGTTAAAACATCACCCAATAAGTTGCCAATCCATTAATCTGTTACCCCGATTTGAAACAGCCAGAATCCTGTCATCCTCTCCCAACTTAGTTTTTGAATATAAATGGCATTAGCCAATCATCTTCTTAATTGTCTACAAACCAATGTCCTTTTCTTAGTGGCATGAGACCCCAACATTCCATATCATCACTCGATACCCATTACAACCAATTACAATTCTCTTTTTAGTGTTATTCTTTGTTAGCAAGCAAATTTTTTATGCCCCTCTAAAAAAAAAAATCTGACATTTATAAATTGAAGTACATTTATTTCCCAAGGAACCAGTCATTTGGAAGAATTTTGAAAAGCAGCTGAGGTGTATTGGAAGAAGGTGTAACATGGGTAATATGATGGTGTATTAATTGAGCTTCCTCGTTTTTTGTGCATGAAAGTGCGATACCTTTAATTGGAGGGGCTTGGCATTTTTTTTGAATTTTTTAGCAGCCAATAAATTGAACAAAAGGTAATACAGTACCTGATTGGCAACTTGTGTTATATTGTTTGTGTAGCCTAATCTAATGCTTGTGATCCAACAGCTTCCTTAAATGTAGTTGTTCATATTACCAGTTGTTTCCATGCTGACACATGGTTATGATTCTAGCAATTCCAAAGTGATATCTTAATGAAGGCTCGAGATCAACTTGAAGGATGCTTGTCAAGAATCTGCATTTCCTAATGGCTTAGCTATTGGAAGAGGGACCAAAATTGGTTTTGTGCTTTTACATGCCTGTTCATGTCATTGCAGCTCTATTTTGAGTTGGAGGTCATGAGTTTAAACTATGAGAACATGTTTTTTTGCAATGTACAACAGGCTTTATAATTTCATCCTCCCTAGGCTCCACGATGTGGAAGCCATGGATGAAAATATTGTTATCGGTTCCGTTATATCTATATAGGACATATTAGACAACACGTATTGGTATCCAATATATTGAACGGAAAAAATTTTGAAAATTGCAAGCTGACAAGGCATATCGACTGATATATTAGTAGACGTTTTGAATATTGGTAAATATATTGGCGTTGTTGACTGATACGAAAACATATCAAGATATTATTTCAGTATAAAGAAACATCAGTATTAGAAGGCCTCGATATCTATACATATTGATTGATATTTTCATCTTTGGTTGGAGCACATGCTATCTATATTGTTGGTTATTTTAAAGTTGTTTGTCATGGAATGATCTTTATGTGTCACCCACGCAAACGCAACACTTGCCTTTTCCATTGTGTGATGTAGACAAATTATCCTTTCCAATTGTTTCCACCCCTGTTGTGTAGGGACACAAGGCTTTTGGGAGAAACACACTTCACTATAAAAGTTCAAATATAAAAACTATTGAGTATCTTTTCGATGCGGATGCAATTTAAGAATAAACCAAGACTTTTATTGAAATTGATAATTGAAAAGGGCAAAAGTTGAGGTATCACTCACCCGTAAAAGAGAATCTATTACCTTTGGTAGTTGATTTCTGGAATCACTTACCTAAGGGTTGGAAATCTCTCACCAATAAGAGGACTAACTACTCTTCATTTAAGGAGGTAACTCAGTAGATTAAATCTGAATGCAAGCTATGTAAGACTAGATAAGGATAGTCCTTAAATAAGCAATTATATTATGAATTGTACAACTTAATCAGCTAAGATCCTAATCTCATTACGCAGCTGAGAGGTCTTCAATTCTTTTTGTGGCAAAGCAAGGTCATCATGGGGAAAAGGTGGAAGGATCCATTGTGGCTCTTTATGTAGCACAATGTCATGAATATAGTCCATAGATTTGGGCTGGTCGAGTATGGGGAATGAGGAGGTAAGCATGCCAAGTTTAGGATGCATCACTTGATTAATGAAGGGCTAATCTTGCATCATCCTCCCCATCTTCTTGAAAACTCACCCTTGATTTGTCATGGAAACGGGTTTTTGAAATGGTGGCCTGTAAGTCTGGTAGGTTGGTATCACAAACCCAGCAGTCTCCAGTGGTGGTTGCACCTTTTACTCTGACTAAGTGTTTAGTATAACTGCCATGACGAGTTGTGATGGTGCAAGAATCAAGTACGATGAAGTTTGTTGTGGTGGTCGGAGTGGAAGCCACAAGTTCCTCTGAAATCGGGCCATGATGGGTGCTTAAATCGGCAACATTAAAGGTGGAACCGGTTCCCATGTCGGCTGGAAGTTGAATTTCGTAGGGATTCAGGTTGATTTTTTTGAGTATTCGGCAAGGACTGAATTTCCTATCTCGGAGCTTATGATAGGTACCGGCCAAAAAATGTTCTTTGTGAAGATGGACCATGATGAAGTCACCCTCATTGAATTCAATCTGCCTTGTATGCGAATTGGCAGCCTGCTTGTATCACCCATTAGCTTGCTCGAGATTATCCCAAACCTTTATGTGAATTTGCCGAATATAATCTGCCATTTCCTCTGCCCTTGCACCTGGGGGAGAAGCACAATTGAGGATATGCTGCAAATTCCTTTTGTAAACAATCTTGAATGGGGACCGCTTGGTTGATCTATTTCATGTTGAATTAAATGCAAATTTAGCTTGAGCAATTACAGCGTCCCATGTCTTGGGGATGCTACAGACCAGACTATGTAGAAGGTTGCTAAGAGAGCAGTTGACGACCTTCGAATCCTCCTCTGTTCTCCATAATACGCAATCGGAGGGAGCCCTCAGGTATGCAGAGTTGGTTGCCCTTAAAAGGATAGTTGTTGATCTTTGTGAAAGTCGTATCCATGGAGTCTTTAGTGTATATATTTCTGAAAAATGGATGGTATGGTAGTGCTCAAAAAGTCGAATCCCATCACTTAATAGGATAAAGTGTGAAGGAGATAGATTTTAATGTTAAGGGCATCGACGACTTTGCTTGTGACTCTGGAAGTCTGTTTGAGAACAATTGAGTACTATTGGAAGAAGGAAACCCACTTAGTATGTTGCGAATTGAGCTTCTTTTGTGAGTGGAGGAATCGAAGAGCCTCATGATTGGAAAGTAAGATGAATTTGTTATGAATTAAGTTGCATCGCCAAAATCGAAGGACCTATACGATAGCATGAAATTGCAGATCATAGGTAAAACCATTTGACATTGTTTAGTTTCTCACTAAAAAAAGATCCCAGTTGACCTCGTTGGCTGAGTATGGCATCAATGCTAGTATGGGAAGCATCACACTCGACTATAAAGACTTCAGTGAAGTCGGGGAGGGCAAGAACAGGAGTCTTAGTTAACAGCTGCTTTAATTTGTTGAAGCTGACGGTGGCAAAATTGATCTTGACAAAGACTCCCTTGTTTATATAGTTGGTAATTGGGGCGATAACGGTGCTGAAATTCTTAATAAACCATTGGTAGAATGTGGTGAAGCCAAGAAAGGTACGCGCCTCTATAATGGTCTGTGGGATAGACCACTCCATGATTGCTCGAACCTTTTCATTGTTGGCCTTGATGCCTTTGTTGGATATCACGTACCGAGGATGAACACATTTTCTTTCATGAATGAGCACTTGTTGAGATTGATGAATAATTTTTTTTTTCGGGAGGATGCTAAATACTTCTCAATGGTGCAATTGGTGGTTGGCCATTTTTTGTTTGAAAATGACAATCTTGTCAAAGTAAACAACGAATTTACTAATAAAGTGTTTAAGAACCTGATTCATGAGCCACATAAAAGCACTTGGGCATTGGATAGGCTGAATGGCATGAATAGCCACTCGTAGAGGCCTTCTTTAGTCTTGAACGTTGTTTTCCATTCTTCCCTAGGGCGGATACGGATTTGGTGATATCCACTTTGTAGGTCTATTTTTGAGAAGATGGCTGCAGCATGTAACATACCCAACATGTTATTGAGCTGGGGAATCAGAATTCAGCATTTAATAGTGATTTTGTTGAAAGCATGACTATACAAACACATGCTCCATGTGCTGTCTTTTTTTGGATTTAAGAGGGTGGGTACGGCACATGGACTAGGCTTTCTTGGATGAGCCCCTTCTGGAGGAGTCCTGTAATTTGGTGTTGTAATTTGGTGTGTTTGGAGGGACTTATTTGATAGTGGGGAAGATTTGGAAAAGTGGCACTAGGAATTAGATCGATGTGGTCTTGGATATCTCGAATCAGAGTAGTTGATCCGGTTGTTCTTTTTGGGCCAGATCTATGTATACTGGTGTCAATTAATGGACGGCTGGATCAATGCTAGCTGGTTCTTCGGTCGAGATGGTAGGTTGTACTACCAGAGCATAAGAGATTAGGCTTTCCTTACACGCTTCTTGGAATTCTTTGATGGAGAGTAGGCTATTTGTTGGCTCGTAATTTGTCTTAAGTAGGGGCTTGAGGATGAATTTCATTCCGTGGTGGAGGAGGGAGTGAATGTTATGGTATCCATTGTGGGACATGTTTCAATCAAATTGCCACAGTCGTCCACGGAGTATATGGCAAGCATCCATAGGAAGAATGTCGGACAGGATTTCATCTTCGTATTGTCCAATAGAGAACTTTACTTGACAGTGTTCTTGGGCTGCTATCTCGCCGCCCTTCTTGAACCAAGACACCTTGTAGGGTCATGGGTGCTTCTCACATTTTATGTGGAACTTTTTCGCCATTTCTTATGACACAAGGTTCGTTCAAGTTCCGAGATCAATAATGATTATGCACCTTTTGCCTTGGGTAGTACCATAGGTGTGGAAGATATTATGGTGGAGCCAATGGTTGTCTTTATGCTCTTGAGAAGTCGTGAGGATGTTTCAAATTACTAGCAACTTTACTTCAGTGTCGAGTTCACATACCTCTTTGGTATTTTCGTCATTAGTGAGTGGGGTACACAGTTCTTCACCCATTTGCTGTTCCACTAGGTTGACCTGAACTTGGTTGCTCTTTTGAGAATGCTCATATGCCCAATGTCCTTTTCCGTAGTGGAAACATTCTTCTTGGGTTCCTCGGCAAATGTTATTTCCTACTGGAATTTTGGGTACTTTATTATCCTAGGCCGACATCTTAAAGGCTGGCTTGTTGTCCCTCCCGCGCTTGGTCCATCTAATCGACCGTTTGAGTTTTGTTTCATCTTTAATCACCATTTGATACGCTTCCTTGAGAGTGGCAAGCAGGTGCATTGGGAGCTCATCATGGATAGATTGTTTGATTCCTCTCAATTGTTGGGCCCCCAATTGATCATCGTTCTTGTGCAAATTGACATGACTAAGATATTTGAAGAATTCTTCTATGTATCCGGCCACGTCTTGATCGGGATGTTGTTTTAGGAGGTGAAGTTTTCGGTATAACGTTTGAGAATAATCAAGGAGGAACTTCTCATCTAATTCTATTTTCATTTCGGCGTAGGTGCTTATCCAGGGTGTCCTTGAAAGTCTTGGTTTAGGTGGCAATGTTGCCACCAGGATAGGGCTTGTCCATGGAGCATTGTAGCAACGAAGCGAACCTTCATTTCTCGTTCAATTCCTTTTGGTCAAAGAACACTTTGAGGGCGGCAATTTAGTCACAGTGTACTTCTAGATCAATCTTGGCTTAAAATTCAGGGACGTCGACGCAAACACCTTTTTCAACATTTTCCAAAGCTCGGTTGAGAGCTTCCATTGACAAAGGAGTATGGTTAGAGGGGGCCAGTTGTTTTAGATTGTGGTGACTCGTAATGGGGGTGGTTGAGAAGAACTTGAGCTAGAATACCCTACCTCAAATCCATCAAGTGGTTCTTCTGGGATATCGAAGGGGGTAGCATGCTTATGGTTGGGCCGGGTTGGAGGCTGCCTCATTGATTCTTCTAAGCGCTATTGAAGTTCTTAATTCTCTCGTTGCAGATCTTCAATTTTGTCCCAATAGTAGGTATTGGGGATGGAGGCTGTGCTTCCACCTCTATGATGCTGTCTCCTATCCATAATGAACTTGCTTTCTTTGATACTAGATGATGAGGATGCTGTCTCCTAGCCATCTGTATTGAAATTGATAATTGAAAAAAAACATTGACAAAAATTGGGGAATCACTCACCTGACAAAGGCAATTACTCACTTAAGGATTGGGAATCGCTCTCCGATAAGAGGACTAACTACTCTTTGATTAAGGAGAGGACTCAATAGATTAAATATGAGTGCAAGCTATCTAAAACTAGATAATTATAGTCCTTAAATAAGCAATTACATTATTAATTGTCCAACTTAATCGGCTGTGATCTTAATCTCTTTACGTGGCTTGAGCTCCTCATGCGGCTCGGAGGTCTTTAATTCTTCTTGTGGCAAAGCAAGTTCATCATGGGAAAGCATGCATTGTGGCTACGTAGCTCAACATCATCAATGTAGTCCATAAATGAGGTCTGACAGATTATGAGGAATCAGGAGCTAAGCATGCCAAGCCTAGGATGCATCACTTCATTAATGAAGGGCTAATCCTGCATCAATTTCTATCACGCACACCCAAAAGCTCACCCTAGAGCTTTAAAAACAAGCCACTCACTTGATTACACTACTCTTGGCTTTAAAAACTAGAGATTTAGAATATTCTCTGTTAACAGTACCCTTCAAGTATATTTAATAATGACTCTCATGCTAACCATTCAAGGACATTATGGAATAAAGTATATCTCTTCCCTTTTTTCTTCATTTTTTTAATAGATTTTTTGGTTATCTTAGAATTTTCTAGTGCCACCTAGATAAATTTCTAACCCACAGATATTTCTCTGTGTAACAATGCTATATTTGTGGGTATCTTCTGTCTGCATGGGATGTTTGCATGGCACATAGCCTCTATGTTCCTTGGCAACATGTGACATGATGTTGTCGATTCAATGTTTTCATTCCTAAGGGATTTGGTGCTATTTGACTTTTGATCCTGATTATATTCTTCCACAGGTTATAAAGCTTTCATAACTTGAATCTATATTTGGATTTAGGTTTGCATATTTGTGTGTTTTATCATCCTTTTTGGCTTCAAGGTGGACAATTTTTTTTTCTCTTATAGATCCTTGGGCAGAATAACGCTATATTTACAAAGAAATTCAGATCCAAAATGATGTGGTAAATTTGCATAGCATCCATGGATGAAAATATCGGTATTGGTTGCGGTCGTATTAGTATCGGACTATATGTATTTTTATCGAATATATCAGATGGAACAAAAGTTTTGAAAATTATAAGTTGACAAGCTTGTATCAGCCAATATATTCACCGTATCGGCCGATATATTGCTTTTGTTAGTCGATACGGAAATATATCGTAATATTGTCATGGTATCAAGAAATATTGGTATTGGGAGGCTCCAATATCAATGCAAATTGGCCAATATATATCGTATCGGTCGGTATTTCTATTAATGATAATGTTGCATCTATTATAATTTTTGTGAGATGTATTCTTATTTGTAATAGAATTTACTTTGAGAATGTTTTGAGATTTTTTCTTTTTTTATATCTTTTCAGAAAAACATTGTTGGCGGGTTGAGGGTTCTCAACGAAATGGAAAAAGCAGATGTCAAACCAGATTCCCAGACTTACTGCTATCTCATAGGCAACTCTGAATGTGAGGAAGATATTATTAAGGTTGTGATGGTCATGTTATTAGTGCAAGTGTTGTATGCCAGCCTTCATTCATTAGCAGTTACTTTTGAACACTTTCAGCTTATGTTTACCTTTTCATTATTTTCCATATGTAGTGGCAGATTAATATTTTCCTATGGGATGTTAGCCAAAAGGGTCCTTGTTTTTTAGGAAGTGCTACATACCAACTTGATTGCTATATGAGAATTTGCTCCCCTTAATTTTTTTGTTCTTTTCCTGGTCAACAAGATAATAAAATTTTGTTAAAGTGCTTCAAAGGTGACCCATCCCTTGTACAAATATATACCACAATAAAAGGAGAAAAACAAGAGAAATTAATAGGATCAAAAAAAGGGATGGGGATTCCCCTTTCTTAAACAGTATTTTTTTATATGCTCAGTCTCTTGTGGTGAAGGGTCGGGACTCCTCACCCGGAAAATAGATGATGAAGCCAACCTAGTTACAAAGAGAACTAATTGAAAGCTACATCATTGAAAGTTAATTTTCCCCTTTTTCTGGGTATACCAAATTACCATAGACCACATATTGCCATATTTGTTCCTCTCCTGCAACCATTCTCAAGCAAGAAATTACCAGTTTCATATGGCAGCCTGCACTGAGGCTATATGTGCCAATCCTAGTGCCAATTGCGTTACTGAGGCTATATCCACCAATCCTTGTGCCAAGTGCATTACTGCAAGCAGCCTTAGTTAGTCAAATTTGAAGTCAGATGATTCCTGATTGAGGTTCTCTCTTACGAAGACAGGAACTATTCACCAAAATGGAACTGTTCTTTTTTCTGCAGGTTATCTAATTAAGGTTTGGACATCATGCAGCTTTCCACGCCAGAAAAGAAGTACTTGTCACCTCTCAAAGCTTTGTAAAATGATTTCCCTGAAAAGCATCATTTTTCTCAAATGACCAACAAACAGCATCTACTTTTGGGTTTGCTACGGTAGCTTCATACAGTTTCTGAAGATCTTGTCGCTGCCTATTTGCCTTCACTTGAGCCATTCCAAAAATGAATAAATAAATAAAGGTTGCATCAAATTGCTACTCACAAAAAGTCTTATCAGCTGCAATGGCATTTGATAGAAAGTCAAATGATACAATCCTAGAAACATTATCTTTAAACTCGTTTCATCCAACCACCTATATTCCCCAAAACTTATCGGAGTCGCCCCTTCCAGTTATGAGACAATCACATGGGGAAAAAAATTCTTGCTAACCATTTTGGATCTTCAGATAGAGAAACTCCATAAAATTTTTTGGAATCATAGACGCTAACTGAATTCATTTTTTCTGTGTATTTTTTAGACAGCCTTTCTCCAAAGCCTATCTTTTTCTGCCATAAACAGTGACAACAATTTTTCGTGGCCTCCTTTCCAGTTGGGAGTGATACAGTATCTCATCTCACCAAGTGCATTGAAGGCATAGTCACAAACTCCACCTAGGAAATTTCTGACTCTCCTGTCCATTCTCACTACAATTGGCCCAGAATTCAGAGCAAAGAAAGTAAATATGTGGGCAAATTGCTAAGAGTACTTTTCTTGAGAGTTAGCCTCCCTTATTTTATAGCTATTGGTTTTTTCTACAAAGATAGCCTTGTTCAGATTTCTCACTTGCAGGATCCACACCATCTTCGTATCTTACACCCAGTGTTGTTAAAGGTGAGAGGCACATCGTGGCCCAAAGGACCCATGGAGCCTAGATGCGAGGCACAAGGCATTGGCACGGGTTTGATGGTAACGAGGCTCACATTCATAAACATATACATTGGTGTAAGTTACAACGAGAAGACTAAATAGATTATTGGAGAGTTATTAAGTTTGCAGCCCATAAATTTAGCTAGAAAGTGTCTAGACTTGAACTTTTCCTTCAATAATGCTTTAGATTCACCTGAATTTAACTCTCGGTCTAAATCAAGCATCAAAGGCTGACAAAAGACATTTCAAATTAAACATATTACTAATATTTGCCTTGCAAAAACAATGCCAAACGTGAAAAAAGATGTTTTAATTTTCTCCCTACCTCTTTATCAATTAAAATCTGCCTGCTTAGAAACAATCCTACCTAATACTTATATGTTGAGAATAAATAATAAATATGATGATGATTACCCTTAATAGAGTTCTCTTGATGAATTGGGAAAAAAAATTCAACTCTCCATTTCTTGGTATTGGGAATTTATCCATTGAAATGCACCAGTAGTCCAATTCATCCAGTTGATCCCAAAAGTCATTCTCTTTAATATGCAAAGTTGAAAATCCCAATCCATATGTTCATATGATTTTTTAATATCCGACTTTCACATCATTCTAGGCTTTCCGGCTTTTGTTCGAGCCACAAGACACTCATTTTGGAGAAAGAAAAGCGTCCAAGATCTCTCTTTTTCACAAAAGCGTTCAGTTTATGTATATGTTTTTGTGCTAATTTTGATTGTAAGTAAATAAATTTCCCAATGCATTCTTGATTTACCTACCTAAAACCAGCAAGCAATTTTTACAAAACAAAGATTGAACTAACTGGCCCTAGGTAATTAATACAATTCACATGATGGTTGTTTGAAATAGTGTGACAGAAGTAGCTTTTCCCTTAAAGAGATCAAAGAAAAAAGCTGATGCAAAAAAGCTACTTAAAAATCCACCTGACCTGGTGCTTTATCGTGGAAGTCAACGACCCTAAATTGCATCCTCAACCAGTTTACTACCCTAAATTGACATCCTCAACCAGTTTATCTGTAGCAATCCATTTTTTTATCATCTGAAATTCCAAATTATAACAGATCCACTGTGGGAATCTGCCCTTACTCAAAATTTTTTGTTAGAACTCATTTTTATTTCTATATTCACTGTTCACTCTGCTATGAATGATCCACCTCCAAATTTACAATTGACCAATATATTGAATTTCATATGTGCAATTGCAGCCTTGTGAGGAAACAAGTATTTCTATATCCCTATCTTTTAGCCAGCATGCTCTAGAATTTTTCAGCCAATATATTTTTTTTCCAGTAAAAGTAATTCCTTGAGTTTTGCAGGTAAATTCCTTGAATCTGTTTCTTCTCTATTTAGACCAATTTCCAACATCTACTAAATCAAAATAGTCATATTTGTAGGAATTAATGACATTTCACCGCGGAAGTGTTGAAATTCTCATAGAACAAAATTTCTATTTGGCTCTTTAATTTTGATGCCGTCAAAAAACTTGGAGTACCCACAAAGTTCACTTCATTATACTTTGGTGACTAATTCATTGGAGCTCTTGACTTTCAACATCATATTTCAAATTTAGGCAGACCTGTTCTTGGAGAATGTATCCAAGAGAAATAGGTTTATGGTCAGATATTAAACCTCCTTAAAACCCTAAACAAGGGAATGGTTCTTAAAAGTTAGCAGACACTAATATCAGTTTATAAAAGATAAAAATTGATGATATGTGTCTAGCACACATGCGAAGATCTTGGGACAATGGATGAAAATACCGGTATCAATATCAGTATTGATTGTACTCTTAACAGTACTGGATATACTATAAGAAATGTTTTTCTAAAATCATATGCTAATAGGGTTGTATCAGTCGATATATTGTGATATATCACCAATAAAGTAACATATCGTGATGTTGTCGTAGTCTCGAGAAATGTTGGTATCGAGGAGAATTGATGCAGATACATATCGGCTGATATTTACACCAATATTAGGGAGCCCTCTATTGATCTAGTCACTTCTTGAGGTTGCTTAAATCTTTCATTTGATGATGCGACCTCAGTAAAATAACCAAAGACCTAGAGAAATACCAACATCGCTCGCGTTTAAAATGTTATTATTTGAAGTGAGGTCCCCTAGAGTTCAGCATTCACTTGAATATTGTGCAAATTCTGCATGAAATTGATCTAGGAGACTAATTTTTACAGAGGAAAAAGCTGTCTTAGAAAAGAGTGAAATAGAAAACAGAAATGGTAAAATGAGATGATTTGTAAGATTTCAACATTCGAACCATGTAATATTCGACATTAAGTTAATTTTTGTGCATGAATGCTGATTTACTAGTCGGTAATTTCTCCGATGGGAAGGATTTCCTTACAAAAGAGTGAAATAGAAAAAGGAATTGGTAAATATTTCAATCTATGTTCTTTATGTGGCTTGACTTATAGTAATGGGCCAGTAGCAAGCTAGCCTACAAAGGTGGAAATAGCCCAAATCCAGCAGCGGCCTATTTTTACCTCGGACAATTTACGCTATTGTTGACTAGCGAAATAGCAAGTAGGTCGGCAGTGGCCCAAGATCAACGACGGTCCATTTGAGCCCAGGACAATCTATGTTGCTGTTGACTGGAGAAGTGACAAGTAGACTGGCAGAGGCCCAGGACCAACGTGGCCCATGCCTAAATCGGCCCACGCGTCCCTTTTCAGGCTACAACGGTCTTCTGCTCTGATTCTCCGCATCTTCAAAGAAGGCAATTTCCCTTATAACGGTAACCTCCCAAAATCACAGCACATCCCGGGAGGAAGGCGCGGGTATCTGTATGAAATCTGTAAGGAAATCCTAACGGTTACTATATGCAGAAGGAAGGAGATCCACCTCCTTGACCGTTACAGCCATGAATAGCACTCACGTCTACACAGAAAAGGCAACGATTCCCCCACAGAAGGTGGGTATCCAGCCTCGCTGCATAAGGAAAACAGTCCAGGGCTAGGCTATAAAAGGCTATAGAAACCTACTCCAGAGGCACGCTTTCTCTTGTCCACTAAACATCCTCAAGCGAACTCAAGCTCTCAGAAGCCTTCCAAACTCTCGAGCATCTCAACGCTCTCTCTCTCTCTCTGTTACTAGTTTCCTGCGAGCTCAGTATTTAGAGAAACTGTTCTCCACGAGCATCCAAAACTACTCTCTCTATGAGCGCACTCCTTACCTATATTCATAAACACACTTCCAGCATTCGTTTCTGCATTCTCTACATCTACCTTCTATACTTGGAAGGCTGCTTTCTGACTTGAGCGTCGGAATATTTTCAGTGGGACCAAAGCCTGTCGTTACCTGACCTCTCGTCTAAAGTTATAGTGTGCAGGATTCGAAACTCAGAGGACGGAGACCGGAATCCGACGGACAGCTCGACTCAAATATGTTCGAAGCTTAAATCTAGGACGCATCATGACAGGATTCTCATTTTCAGTTGTGCCATCAATGAATTCATTCTGGACAAATAGTTTATGGCATCCTGGTGAAGAATTTAACCTCAAATTTTTTAAAGAATTTGAAATTTATTGAGGTAGCATTAGGATTGCTAGAATTAGGCCTAGAATTAAAAATTGGAATTCCAATTTTTGTCTTTGGGATCCATTTAGAATTTCAATCTCACTTTCAAGTTTCCATATTTGGATTTGAAAAATAATGTGGATAACACTTTACAACTTTTAGGGAAAGTGTTAAGCATTGCAAGTTCAGAATTTTTCGTCATCAAACCCTGCTCTCTTTCTATTGACATGCCAAGCCCTTCCTGCCTTTTTTGTGGCAGTGACTAATTGATAAACTAATTTTCTTTTTTATGCATTTTTTCTTCTTTTCATTTGAGATTGTTTATGAATCTTCAAAACTCCAGCATGTGCCAATGTGAGCTTCAAAATAGATATGTCATCATTAAATGAATAATTGATAATGGACAATTTAATATTATTTGTCCTTGTGTGTATTTTCTATTATTTTCGTAGTTTTAAGTTCCAGAGTGTGAGCTTAGCTTATTGATAAGATTATTCATCACGACTGGAGGTCATTGGTTCAGATTTAAATTTGGAAACAATTCCCTGCTATAGTTCCTTATGTAGTCTAAATAATAGATTTCAAATTCTAACCAAATTCCAATCCCAATAGAATTAGAATTGCATTGCAATTCCAAGATCCGATTTCAATTCGACAATTGAAATGTATCTTGAAGGATTTTTTGGAAAAAAAAAAAAAGTCACTGTTTACATATCACATTTCTTCATTATATAACTTTTTTGTTGTGTTGATATTTATATCTTTTCTATTCAACTCAATCATTTGAAAGTTCTTAATATATGTGTCCTCTGAATTGACTCTTCCTAATCACGTATGAACTTATTTTATGAAAGATTAATTAAGTTGCAAGACTTCTTTTTGTGGATTCACTTTTGCTCTTTGTTTGCTTGTTGAGATTGCCACTCCACGAACTATTAACCCCAATCATCTGTTTGCAGTATTATGAAGAAATGATGTCTACTGGAGTCCAAGTCACAAAGCATGTTTTCATGGCACTTGTAAATGCATATGCCACATGTGGCGAGTTTGACAAGGCGAAACAGGTATAATTGCATTGGTTTTTCGGTTTTAGAATTAAATAGGTCAAGCTCCATTGTTTACGTGACAAAATTTCTTTATGCTGGAAAAAATAATAATAATAATAATTTCCAATTCTTACGCAATAGAAATTGATTGTATGGCTTCAAGGCATCTCTTATTGAACCCTAAAGTCCCACCTCTAAAGCAACCACACAAGGCCTTTGAATCAATCCTCTCCTAACGAGTCCTATGTTGTTTTCCTTAACTTTGAGGCTCCTGTTCCCATTGTCAAGCAACTAGTTGCATTCCAATTGTTTCCCTGACGTTGGGCTAAAAACCTAGCCTACACTTGCCCAAATGATAGTTATCTTGCCAACTTGGTACTTTCTCTCCAGCATACTTTGACGGTGTGCAAGTCCTCACTATAGTTGGCTTATTTGCAACACTTGGGGTACTGTCTTGCACCTTGCTCCTAAGCAACACTGGACAATCTCCCAGCAGTGCCACCGCATGTGGCCATGACACGCTATCTTTGACACTTGGGCTCTTTTAGCCCTTTGTCGATTAGTGCTCCAGACATCTGTGAAAGCAACCCACTGCGTACCACATCTTTGTCATTAGATTATGATAAGTTGTCATGACACTCATGTATCAACCATCAAGTATCAATAAATAACATACACTAACCTTGATCCCAGGTCTATGTTGCACAATGTAACCCCCATGTATCAACTATCAAGGTATCCTGGATGCCTCTCACATTAGGGTACTGTCCCCTTCTGGACTATTAAAGTAGCATTTTCCAGTGCCCACCGAAGTTAGTAGCGTGCAATGCAATGCATATCTGCGCTAATGATCTTTCTGATGGCTTCATTGGCCATCAAAGTGCTTAAACTGGACTTTATTTATACTTAATGTTCTCACCAAGAAGATGCTTCATACCCTTTCGCGATTTGAAAAATCACTCATTGATGTTCAAGTTTGTGTCGATCCTGACAATGTCAGCATTTTCCCATGGCATTGTCAACCACACCAACAATACATCAAATCCACATAATCTAGCCACAATCACACTCAACATGGATGAAAATATTGCTATTGGTTATTGTTGTATTGGGTGATAGTATACATATCGATATTAGATATGTTAAATGCTTTTTTTTTTTTTTTTGCAAGTGAGAGCAAAATGAATTAAGAAAAAGTATTGGTTGATATATTGTTGTATCAAGTGTATTGTTCAATATTTTGAATAGTCCCTGCATATTGCAATAAAGAAATGTCCCACTATCCAACCCTACTTATTATCTATTTTCCATATATATGTAGGGTTGTGAACCCTTTTCAATTTTTTCATTCTTTCTTATTTTTTTAATAAAAAAACCTCTCTACCTATATATGGAAGTTATTTGAGAAAGGTTTGTAGATGGTGCAACATCTATCATTTCTCATCTCAATATATCACCAATGAGACGACATATCACAATTTTGTCGCGTTATCGGATTTTTTTTTTATCTGGGGCTGATATAAATATATGACACAAAAGACTTGCTCCATGTTAAGTTGCTCTTGCATTGCCGCTCATTGATTGTCACAGCTCGACTTGCTCATCTTGACACAATGTGTAAGATTCTGGTAGGAAATTGCTTCGACTGTTCAACCTCTTCTTACCATAGTAGATTAAGCATTAATTTAATTAGGACTTGGGCGTATGAACTGCGTTATGAAGCTACATATAAAGGAATGGGGTAGGAGAATTGTTTATGAAATTGTGTTTTTTCATGGTGGTTAAATTGGTTTTCATACATTTCTGATTTTGTGACTTGTAAGTATCCTCCTTAAAGACTCTCAACTGATTTTACGATCAGACACTTGGGCTGTCTTGGATTTTGCATGAGTAGCCATTTATGGGTTGCATGTTCTGATTGGTGAGATGGGGAGGAAGGAGTTAGCAGGAATTAAAAGCAGGTCATTGATCTGCAAGTAAGTATCCATCCACTGTGCTGTCCATTATTACGTATCCCAATCTTTTGGAACTTATTGATGTGTTGCCCAGTATTTATGCTTGATGTACTAAGAATGTCATTGCATAAAGCAACTATTTCTTCTGTCTTAATGCTGAATGTCTGTAGAGCATCAACATAGAATGCACATGACAGTAATCTTTTTTGTGACCTTTCTAAATAACATGGTGGAATAGGTGAATTTTGCCCATTCTTGTTTCATTTTGTAATTGATATTACTCTTTGCTCTTTGATGTCAGGTAGTATTAGACAAAGAAGTACCTGTAAAGAACTTAAATGAAATCAAAAGTGCACTTGTCTCTGCTCTTGCATGTCATGGGCAAATGTCTGATGCCCTTGCCATTTATGACGAAATCAAACAGGGTGGTTGCAGTTTAGATCCGAAGGCTATTATATCTCTCATTGTATGTTTCATTTATTGTTTGTGTTTAAGTCTATAAATTTTCATCAAAATTGTATGAAAACTATGATTTCTACTGAATAGCATGTTCTTTGACATCTTGAAGGAACACATGCAATCAGAAGGAGAATTGTCGAGATTACTTGAGCTGCTTGAGGAATTAAGTTGTCCAGGCTATTGGATTGATGGTTGCTTCAGAGTCATCTTATATTGTGTTAGAAACAAGCATTTAAGGTTTGCTGTTACCATGTGATTTGCTTTCGGAGAAAAATTTTTTCATATCATAAGATTTTCTTATGGCAACATTGTTGTTTTTCTTTTAGGCCTGCCATCGATTTGCTCAGGAAAATCTGGAATAAATTGCATGATGATGAAGTGGCAGGCGAAGTTCTTTTTGATGAGGTTTAGTTTATCTTGATTTTTGCTCTCAGTACTCAGTAGATGAAGCATCTGCCCTCGGAAAATAGCCTATAATGCATGTGTTTTCTCTAGGGAAGTTTTTATTCTGCATGTGTATGAGTGCATGTATGTGGATTTATGAAACAATATGATAACAAGAAAATGCCCCACACACACACACACACACATATAGTTTATGCTTTCTTGTGATTACTCTCATGGATTAGGTATTTTCCCAAATTGCGGAGATGGAACCCCCAGATTTGCAGATTGGATTGGAATTGCTTGAAGCCATAAAGGAAGAGCTTAAACTTCGTCCTTCACGGAAATGTCTGGATTTTCTTCTTAATGCTTGTGTCAATGCAAAGGATTCAAAGAGTTCTCTTTTGATTTGGAAGGAATATGAAAAAGCTGGCCTGCCTCACAATGTTTTAAGCTTCTTAAGGTAAGTTCCTCCCATCATTTATGCCTTGGTGTTCTTGTAAGCTACCATTCTGTTAGTATCAGTTTATCACTTTATTGGCTTGTAGACTATCTGATTTCCAATGGTTTCGAATAATCATAGACGAATAAAAATTTCTAAAACAAACCGAGGAAAAATCATTGCATTGTGTGTCTGGTGGATGCAGCCCACTGATAGAGGAAATAAACTGCACAAATGTGTATATCAGCAAATTTTGCAACGCCAGATATCAAAATTTGTTGGTTGGAGAACTAAAATGATGTAACACAAGCCTTATATTTTGTATGCGTACCCGGAAAATTGATTTGACCTAGGGAGTTATGAAGCATGATCCATATCACATGATCTAGTCTTTTACACCAGGAAAGTAAACATGCAGCATGCGTTGTAGAGATGCAATTCTAGTTTTGGTGGCACTGATACATACATGCAGTCATAATTTGCATTGAATCTCAATGCGGTAATACAGGTTTCATCTTAAGATTATTTATTTCACTGGCACCAATACAAGAAGTCATGATATGCATTGAATCTCGATGCAATAATATAGTTGTCATCTTAAGAATATTTATTTCACTGGCGTCATGATATGCATTTAAACTAGTTATTTAAACTAGTTTTGCATGAGCTTGTTGCTGAGACCACCAGGTGGATGGAAACCTCTTTCAAATGAAATGCAACTGCAGCTGCTAAACTAGGTGCCTCCAGGATTGTCTGTCTTAGCACGTGCTAATCATGGTTTTCCCCTTTAATACCAGTCCGGTATGTTGGTGGGGGTCCTATAATGACTGCGAGAGGACCAAGGTGGAGAAGAGGGTGTAAATGTGTGCGTGGCATGGATGAAAATATCGGTGTCGATATTAGTTGCGGCCGTATTGATATTGAAAATATTTGACAGTGTATTTGAATCGAATATTTTAGAAGGGAAAACATTTTTGGAGATTGTAAGTTGACATTGGCTAATATATTACGATATATCATAGATAGGGAAACATATTACGATATTGTCATGGTGTAAAAAAAATATCGGTATCAGGGGTCTAAACCGATACATATCAGTCAATATTTGCATGATGGCCTATTCGAACTCCGACACAAAACTTAGCAATCTTTGTTCTGAAGCAAAAATATCCATGGGGCCCTCTGTCATCTCTCCGTGTCAGTGTCGATCCAGCAGACTACTTTTACAATTAGAGTTTTTTCCAATCCTTACTCATTTCACTGCTCCACTCATAATTATACATGAGATTTTCATCTCATATGGCTCCTTGAGAGAGACAAATAAATCTAAGGACTGTTTTCAAAGGGATAATTGGGAACTTTTTTTTATGCGAGATCAGTGTTTTCCTTTTGAGGTGAAAATTCCCCCACCAGTTTTATCAATTTGCAAATTCTACCAAATTGCCTTGTTATTGTCAATTGGTTTGCATGGGCAAACGTGCATGGTGTCTCAATTGCCACCATATGTAACCTTTATTTGCCTAATAGTTACCTGGACTATACTTAGGATCCAATGGAACTTACGAAGAACAGAATATCATTCTATCATACAGTCTATTTTTTGGCAATTCAGCGAGTAACACAGTTCTTTCCAGTTATGGTAGGCTAATTAATACTCTACTTTACTTCTGTACTCATCATATATGCAGGATGTATCAGGCCCTTTTGGCTTCTGGGGATTCAAAATCGGCTTCAAATTTACTGAACCAAATACCGAAAGAGGATTCTCATGTTCGTTCCGTCATCAGTGCATGCCAATCGACCTACGGTAAGAACCGTAAGAATGAGAATAAAAAGAAGAATAGTTGAGGTATTCTGAAATTTAAAGCACATATTCTTCACATTATTCAACAATGTTGTTTGAGGTTCTTATATTCTGATTTTGTCTTTCTTCCTTCTTTTGTATGTTTATTCTTGCTTTGCAGCTAGTAGTCTGATCAAAACCGAATTTGAATCTGATATGGCCTTGGTTTGGGTGAAAATTTGTGAATGTTAAGTCGGGTTGGGCCAAAAATATGACCATATCTGTTCGTAATCTAAACTGGGTTAGTTCAGGTCGGCGTATAG
>JAODPA010136691.1:0-16278 GCA_025585075.1 Nepenthes mirabilis
TAATTGATATATCCCTTGATCTGAATTATTATACAGATTATGTAGCCTCCTAATCCTTCATAGCCGGTTAAGCTCAGGCAGATCCAATCTCCGTTTCCAATAATCCAATAACCTAGATTTTGTATAACACAATAAACAAATAAGAGGTCAGAGAATTTGTTGAACTTACTTTATAATTTATTCTCCAATATTTAAGTTAAAAATCTTTTTTTAAAAAAAGAAAAATAAATGATGCAAAGTGCTATGATTCACGGGTGAAGGGAATAAGAGTGATGACGGAAGCCTGGCTCAAGTGCTTGCGCTTGATAGGGGTGGCTAGTGAGTGTGCTCGCAAGGGAGTAGTCTGGATATCTACGAGACTATCCAGTCAGTAACTACAGGTGCTACCTACATGAGTATGCTACTGTGATGAGGTCGTCGGTTATTAAGTTAGAAGGCTTTTTACGCCGTGGTTGGCCAATTTAGGCTATCTGTTTGATCTGTTTGGTGCTTATTTTTGTTTACTTGTCACGAGTTGGGCTACAGCTGAGGTTGTCATGCCCCTTCCTGGGTCTTGCGCCTTGTAGGATCTTGCTGGCCCTCATCCTCCTTGGTACACTGACAGATGGGCTTGATATCGGGTCGACCCGCTGTGATACAGGACCCATTAATAATAATGAGATGCGCCCTCCATTTGCAAGAGCTTGACGTGGCTGTTAACAAGCTAACACTCTGGGTTCTATATAAATCCCTGTTTAATCTTCCCCGGCAAAATTGCTTCTTTCTTGCTACTTGTCTCACAGGCTGGAAGAAGGCGGGAAATCGGAAGAGGGGGAGGGAGGGACTAATACTATAGGAGTCTTCTCAGAAGCAGCGAACTCGAGCTGTTATTAGAGACCTCGCGTACCAAAGAGTTTTGCTATGGGCATAAAGGTTAGCTTCTAACACTTCTACGCATAGTTGAAAAATATTTCGGCATTATGTCATTCTTGTTGCACAGATTTGGGTTCACCAAATTTGATTTTGGTGTTTTGTTTTTGATTAGGGTTTAACGAAGCTACTGGCAGACAATGCGCCAAAGGCCATGAAAGAGTACAAATTCGAGAGCTATTTTAACCGCGCAATCGCAATCGACGCCAGCATGAGCATCTACCAGTTTCTTGTCAGCTTGTTTTTTTAATTCTTTATCTTTTCGTTTTATTTCCTCTCCCTTTCCGTCTCTCATATTTTTTTTTTTTTAATTGCGGATGCAGATTGTGGTGGGAAGAATTGGGACTGAAATGCTCACAAATGAAGCTGGTGTAGTCACTAGGTATATCAACCAAAATAGCAAGCCCTTTTTAAAAATAAATTATCTATTTTTGAAAATAAATTGGCTTACTGTTCAAAAAAAATTGTTGGCATCTGTTTCTAATGTGATGTTTGCGATGGTTTCTTAATGTTTAGTCATTTGCAAGGAATGTTTACTCGGACAATTAGGCTTCTGGAAGCTGGAATCAGGCCTATGTAATTTTTCTTCTTTTTCGTTAGTTTAAATATCATAAGCTCTGTTTGGATCTCTCAGAAGCTGAGGAGAGTAAAAGAAATATGAGCAGCCATATGTGCAACAAAATTCACAGCCCAAAATATCCCAAAATATTGTGGCAAATACGTTGCCGCCTCTTCAATGAACACCTAGTCTTTGAGTGACATTAAGGCAAGTTTTCGGTAGTGCCACATTATTTGGGACATCTTGTTAGCATAATCTGTTTTTTGTATAATTGATGTGATATATATTTTTCTTAAGATCAACTTCTTCAATCCCGTTTTTCTGCATTCCTTTGATATATATGGGGAGAAAATCATGAAGTAGCTAAAGAATAGACTTCACTTGTTCTTTTTTCTTTTTTTTCTGGGCAGTTTGGCTTCAGTTTTCCCTCTTCGACCTTCTGAGATCCAAAATGGGCCCTAATTTGATCTTCCGTCCTTGTTGTCCTTTATGTGTTTTTATTTAATTTTTGTGTTGGAATGAAAATTGTCGCTGTCAGCTATGTGTTTGATGGGACACCACCTGATTTAAAGAAGCAAGAGCTTGCAAAACGGTATTGCTGCAAATTACATTTGGTCTATATCGATATATTTGATTATAGGAAAATATCTGCCGATCAATTTGATGTTCAAATTTTGCTACAGTTTCACTAAACGAGCTGATGCTACTGATGATCTGAAAGAGGCCATAGAGGTACAATGTCGTTAGTCTTTTTAACTAAACAACCTTTTTTGTTGTCCACTTTGAAATAGTATTTTTGTCCAGTTTGTGTTTTGACAATATTCAATACTATTGTTTCAATCGCCGATGCAGGTTGGTAAAAAGGAAGATATTGAGAAGTTCAGCAAACGAACTGTAAAGGTTGGTTTTCTTGCTGGATCTTTTTTATTTTTTTCCTCTCATTAAGTTAACATGTCTACTGGGCTTGGTACTGCATTCAGATAAAATGTGATCACAAATTAGGACTGTAATATGTGTCACAACTGTGTAGTTATAAAACACTTTCCTGTGAGAACCACTGCATATCTGTGCTTGTAAAATATATGTGTTTAAAGCCATGTGTAATCCTGTGGATTGATTGGGTTCACACTTTTGTGCTTGCAGGTGACAAAGCAGCACAATGATGATTGCAAAAAACTTTTAACACTCATGGGAGTTCCTGTTATTGAGGTGATATCATATGCTTTGATGCGAGATTTTGCTTGTACTTTGGGCTCCATTGCATTCATAACCTTTTTTTCTGGTATCTGTAGGCTCCTTCCGAAGCAGAGGCACAGTGTGCTGCACTTTGCAAGTTGGGAAAGGCATGTACTAGCACCAGATTGTGAAACAAATTTTTCTTCTTAAATAGCTCTTGTTCATATTTTGTGGTAGCAAGTGAAGCTGATATGTTCGATTTGTAAGATTGAAAGCATTAGACACAGTAGTTTATAGCTTTTAAATTTACATTTGGCTTTCCTTGCATTTTGTTTTTTATTTGTGTACCTTGGTTTGGAAAGAACAATGACTCAGTGCGCAGAAATTCTTGAATATGGACTCATTTCAATGTGTTACATATACAAACATATTGGTGGTAACAACGCATAAAGCAATTTCAATCTTCTGTCTCTTTTGCAAAACCAATGATGCTTTTGTCCTTACGGTTCAGGTTTATGCTGTCGCTTCTGAAGATATGGATTCTCTGACTTTTGGAGCCACTAGATTTCTCCGCCATTTGATGGATCCTAGCTCAAAAAAGCTCCTGGTCATGGAATTTGAAATGGAAAAGGTGCAATTGAATAAAACTATTGTAAGTATTGATCTCTAAATTGAGCTTGTAATTGTCTTCTAACTGTTGATATTGCTGATTTTGTTTCAGATCTTGATGGAGCTAGAGCTTAGCATGGATCAATTCATTGACTTGTGCATTCTTTCTGGTTGTGATTATTGTGAAAGCATTCGAGGTATCAAGAGAAACATCTCTTCAAATTCTTTTGGCAAAAGATGTTTAACTCTCCATATAAAAATCTAGAATCCCAACAATTAATTTTCCATGAATATTTTTGGACTTGCTGTTCTTAACAATTTATGAGGAGTGAGTTATGTTAAATTGCAAGAACTTGAGTAGATTAGAATATGTAAATTAGAAAATTATGTCAACCCGATCAGTAATGGAGACTCAGGTCCTATCTTTGGATTGGGATTCTTTGATGTCTTTGAGATTTGATTATGCTGGGGCATTTAAGCTACTTGCTTTAAGTCATGCTGACTGATACTATTACTTGTTAGACCAGACCTTGATGTCAATCCATTGTGCTGGAAGTTTCATTTTTCTTAAAAAATATAATCCCGTTTCTCTTGGAATCTAACCTTTGTTGAACATGTTAAGTCTTTTGTGTTGGAAAATTTCATATCAAAGGGTGCGCTATTTGAGTTGTAATTGAGTCACTAGTCTCAGGATTTTGTGTTGTAGGAAGGTTGATCAACACATGATGGCTGCTTAAGCATCAAATTGGCCAAGAGGTAGTACTTGGTCCACTCTTGACTAGAACTCTAGCGCTGGTTACTCCAGAGGTGCAGCGCAATCTGTATGTGAAGACTGCTAGAAGAACTCTCCAAGAGCCAGAGCTTGACTTATGCTCAACCAAAGCTTGAGCTTTGAGTTGCCCAAAGGTTTCCGCACAATGGCCTTTGAGCATTATTGTAGTTTTCCCACTATCCACATTTCTGTGTAGCTTTTTGGCTTCTCCTATGAATGTACCAAACCCTTTAAACCCATGAGTAGGACGCTTTTGGATATGTATTGTGGTCAGTTCTTGTAGAAGGAAGTGGAGGTAACAACCATTGGTAGTTTTAGCATGAATTAGAGATGAATTGACCTTCAAGCTACAAAAATTCTGTCACAAAGCAATATGCTCAAGCCAAGCATGATGGCCTTCAAAATTCTTTTGGTGATGAGGAAGTTGGAGTTCCGACACTGAAGAATGCGTTTGTTTAGGAAAATCCATGGGAAGAATCCCAAATGTTGCTGCAAATGTACAGACCTGAAGAATTCTTTAGATATTCATGGGTTTGGGATTCAATTCACTGGAGACTAGTGCGTTTGAATCACGAGTCTGTAAGCTGACTCTTATTATAGTGTAGATTTTCCGGTTGACAAATGAAAGACCATTATATTATTTCTGGAAAAATTGTCTAATATAACAAATATAAATGCATGATGGTTTATTTGAAGTTTATTACGATATAATTGCTCAGAGCTTCTGATGTATGTTGGTTATTGGGCTGCATGTGCAAGCTGGATATTGGCAGAGGCTGTTTGTCCTTGGCTATATGGTATTGTAGATGAGAAGGATCCAGTGGGCATACATGTACAGACAGTAGCTCAGTAACATCATATTCGAGGCAATTGCGATTTGAATTCACAATCAAATTCACCACGTTGCTGTGTGAAATATTAAAAGTTTCTTTATGTGTCATCAACTCATATGGAATCAGATTTTATATTGTAGGAAGTGACTGGATGTGTCTGCTTGAACTGAGTAGCCATTCTTTTGTCTCTCTCTTCTTCTGGGAGGGGGCAGGGGGGTTGTTTGACTGTACAACTTTCGAAGGTAGCTGTGTTTGAAAAGCAAGGGCAAGATGGAATTATGTCAAGGTGACAGAGAGAAAACTGTAACCATGTTATGCTTCTCATTTATTGGGTTGGGTCTATCACCATATAGAAATATTGATTTGTAAGAACTTTCCACATTATATCATCTTAGATCTTTCCTACTATCCTAGTCTCCTCTGGTAGAATTCTGTTTAGTTAACGTTTGATGTTGTACACTTTTAAAATCTTGCTCATATGGGGATGAAGCTCCTTTTATGTTGAGAACTAAAGCTCTAACAAGGAATAAAACCCCATTGTACTTGCTATACATTGGAGTTAGCTATTTATGTGCCCTTTTGGTTTCTGTATTAAAGTTCCTACCGAGTTGACTATGCCTTCTTGCTTGAAGTCATTTATTTGCTTCACATGGTTCACTGATCTACCTCTCAGGAATTGGTGGGCAGACTGCTCTGAAGCTTATTCGTCAACATGGATCAATAGAGAGAATACTCGAGAACATAAATACAGACAGGTGCTTCTGATTTCTGAGTCTTTTAACTTGTGCAGTTACAAGATAAACTGTTTCTTCTCTATTTCATTCCATAAAACGTGTGACTATTGAGCAGGCCAAAAGATTGTGGTCACTTAATTTTTCCTTTTAGCTTGTTTTTTGAGTTCTAGACTGGAACCAAGAAAAACCAAGGATGTTTTTGACATTAAATGAGTAGGCAATTACAAGCCTGTTTAACCTAAAATTAAAACCGTAGGGACCTGGACTGTTATATGTACAAAATAACTACTTAACAGCCAAATTTTATATTGCCTTATAGATGCCTTATCAAGCATAGGTGCTACTCTGAAACTTCAAAATAGCTAGCATTGTAAAAAACTTTCATCTCATCTTCCACATTAAACTCTAGGGGGCTGTTCAAAAGTAGGAATCTAAGGCAGTTTTCTAGAAAAATGGAAAACTGAAATTTTGAAAATTTGTTCAAATATGTCTATTTTCCATTTAAAAAATTGAAAACTCTTGAACTATATTTTAGAAAGCACAAAAAACATCAAAACGATATTTTCTAATATTTTTCAGTGGACATATGGAAATGTTTTTCATTATTTTCTAAATCATACTTACAGACTTAATCTTTGAGAACATGTGATTGTTAAAACATTACTTTACAGCTTTGAAAGTATAATTATGTCAAATTTTAAGTAATTTTTATAAATAATTAAATTTTGAATTAATTTCCTCATTTCCTCATTAATTACTTGTGTACTTTTTAAATATTTTTCCNTTTATTGTAATAATTTGAAATATCATCTTTATAAAAATAAGAATGTTTTATTAACAATTATACTTGACTTATTAACAATTGATATCATAGGTAAGAAATAATTGAATTGAATATTATTTTATTTTGATTCGACTCATTTTCTTGGCAAGCTGGAAATTAAGTATGAGCTCGACTCATTAGCTTAATGAGTAAAAATTGAAAGAACGGAGTCATGCTTCTAAGTTCTATCCAAGCCATAGTTAGTGGTTCAACATTTAGTGCACATAACAGTACACGATATACAAACGAAAGTAATTTTGTATAAGCAATTATCATTAAGCTTCACTTTCGATTTATGATGTGCCAATACCTAGTACATTAGGGATTTTGCAAATTTAAATAACTATGAACTGTGCTACCATAATTTGTGACCAATCATTTAGTTCATTATAAATGAATATACCAAAAAATCTTGTTTGAAATTTACTCATCATTTAAAGATGCATGTAAAATAGGCTTGTTAAGTTCAATGAGTTGAGCTCAAACAAGCTTCAACTAATAATTTCAGGCTGAGATCAAAGTAAACTTATTTGATTAGCAACTCTATTCATATGTTGAATGAATATACTTTGCTACATCTCTCTTCATATGTCGAATGAATGATACTTTACTAATAACTATTAATAAAGTTAATTTGTTGAAATATGCACAATTCTGTTACAAACAGATGAACTCATTTTTCAGGAGAATTGCATAAATTGAAAATTAGAAAAAGAGAAGAAAACTTAAAATGGAAAATGGAAAATTGTTTTCCCAACTAAATAGGGCCTAGGTTTCTCTGTCCATTCACCATCTTGGTGCCATTTCAGCACCACCATCCTCTCTGATACTCTTCTCCTGAATCTTGTCTGTTTTCCTTCATAGTTGAACCTTCATCACTGATGCTCTTTCATAGAATATTCATACATTTCTCCATCTATTTTGGTTTTCCTCTTGGTTTTTCCTCTTTGATGGAGAGTTATCTTGAGCCCCATCACGATTCTTGTTTCACATCAGTGTCTGTCAAAGGAAGCTGTTCAATTTGGGCATTTGAGATGGCTTGAAGAAGTTGCTCATATAGAGAGGATGGAAATTTGTCCACTCTTTATGGGAGTCGATTTTGAAGTGCCTAGGTGAATTTGAGTTCTTTGGTTGGTCTTTCGTAATATGTGGAAGTATTGAAAAACTTCAGTAAGTCTCTGTTTATGGTTAAATTTGAAAGAAATTTTAGAGGTTTGTTTGCTTAGAGAGTTTGGGAAAATTTTGTTCTGGATTTTCATTTATGAGGCTTTTCATGCCTAGAGTTGGAAGGAGATGGGTTGAGGTGGTTAGAGGGAATAGTTCTTCAAATAGAATTTGTCTCTGATGGTCATAAGTTGAAGAGTTCTGAGACTGTTGTCAACATACTGTGTACTGAAGGATTTAAGGGAAGCTGGTCCAAGGTCGAAGATGAATCTGTTTGTTGTGCATACCTGGAAAGGTGCAGGATGTTTTTATGATCATTGTGCAAATTTATTTTGGATATGGGTCGTTTGTTGAAAAAGGCCCCTGCAATAGATGTTATTTATTCCAAATCTGAGGATGTTGTGATGGTCTGTGAGCAGTCTAGACCTGCTGTCAACAAGGTTGGCACTCTGCATGGTGCTCTGGATTCATGAATTTGAGGGGAGGCTCTGATTGTGTGAATCATCAACCTGTCCTAACCTCTATGTCATCAGCACTGGTTGATATTTATGTCAAACTTGATGCTATTTATTTGAACGTTAGAAAGAGGTTTCTCAGGCTGTGATTGGTGAGATAATGGAGTTTAGAAATTTGTGGGCCTTTCTTTGGTGACGGGGAGATAAAAATAAAGCTTTTGAGGACATTGAAGCAAGGAAACTTAAGGGATGTAGGGCCACTAACTGTGAGAGCAATATTAAATAGAATGGTAGGAAAGATAGATAATTCAAAAGGTGTGAATGGTATGTAAAATATTAATGTGTTTTGCGTTTGGCTTTAATTGTCTAAGCTTGAAATGTGCTTGCATTGTATGAATGTGAGTATTGTAAATTTACGATGTGGTAGTAACCCTGTCTAAAGCCCGGCATCCATCCCAAAAGAAAGCTTACTTTATCAAACAACGAGATCTGACTGGAAGGAAGCCAGTATACAATAACTCCTATTACTCATTCAGATCACTTGTTCCCCCATTTCTCCTCATCTTCTTCCTTGCCTCGCAATCCAATATATTTCAAGACCCAAAAATTCAAACTTAATAGATTCTCAAGGATAGTGGTAGTTGGGTCAAAGCCTACTTTCTTTGCTCCGCAAAAGAGAGAGAAAGTTAGTGGAAAAAACTTGAGCGTTCAAGAATGTTATGTTAGAAAGATGGGAATGGTCAAAGGGAGGAATCGAGATAGATGTCTAACCACTTGGTTAGACACTATGCTGCCTATTTTGGATGGTAGGATGGGGAGAGTAATAAGGGGAACCCTCTCTTCATTATAGATTGGACCCAAAAGAAAAAAAAAAAGAATGAGTAATGTATAGTTTAGGTATATTTTCGTTCAATTTATCATATTGTACTCCTGATAAGTTAGTTAGGTCAATGTGAAACTGATTCATATCAAGGTGGCACGATTGAATAAAATAAGTTGGGTTTGAGCTGAAGTTACAGCCTGAACCAGACACAACATGAAAGGATTGCCACACTTACTGCCTATATCTGATGTTGTCTTCTTTATCTTGTAAATGTCGAATAACTTTTATTTTATTTTATTTTTTTGGTTTTATAAATTGGCATATCTGTTTCAGCACCTTGCTGCCTTCATATTTTTGGACTGGGTTGCTATGGTTTTTGGCTATCCTTCTCATTTTATGATGTAGACTCTATATGATCTCTATGCATCTCTCAAGGAAAGGTAGATTTATGATGGTTGGATAGCTGTAGCTTTGGAACCATTGCTGGTGTTTAGATGCTGGTTGCAGTAGACAAACAAAAGATGAAAGAAAGCAGGAAGAAAGAAAGAAAAAAGACGATATTCACAGCTTCAAACTGAGAGTAGTTCCTAGGCGTCACACATAGGCGAAGAAGATGGATCAAATGTGTTGAACCTCTCTTTCATCTTGCTGGTTTTTCAAAGTAGTTTATTACTGGACAAAGCTGTTGACACAGCATGTAAGGTAAGGCGCAAGCTTGGGCTCCAAGTTTGTTTCTTCTGACTTACTGACTGCTTTGGGGCCCAACTGATACAAAATGAACATACAGCTGTTTCTCTAAATTGAACAGACCAACACAGGGAAAACAGGGCCCAATAAATAAGGCCTCATAATCATGGCCATACAGAAGACTATAAGCTAATAAATCCACACCCAAATTGTCCTCTACATAAAATAATATGGGTGTTGTTGGCTAAAGTTGACATAGTACTTGTATGTTATAAGTAACTGCAATTTTTTTGTTACTTAATGGGCAATATCCAGCGGACACTCTTGCCAAATTGCTTAGTAACACTTGAAATATTTTCCCTTCTTTCCCGAAATACTACCAGATCCTCTGTTGAGTACTATTTGCATAACGTTGTAACTAAGTGTTGTAAATTAGTTATCTATGTAGGTTCATTGCAGGGAGGTTCACTCATTGCATTCCTTGCTGCTATTGGGTCTTGCAAATGAAAAAGGCAGTTTCATGTGGCATGCAACCTTGTTTTGAATGTATAGTCAAGAAGAATGAGTTCTGCTGATATGTGCCTTCTATTTGTTATCTTTGAGCCTCGTTATATATTGCCTATATTTAGATACCAAATACCTGATGATTGGCCGTACCAAGAGGCTCGTCGCCTGTTCAAGGAACCTTCAGTCATTGCTGAAAATGAAGTACCAGATTTAAAGTGGACCTCTCCAGATGAACACGTAAGATTTTCTTAGTCTTTAAAATTTTAAAGTTTTTGTTGTTTTCGAGATTGTTTCTGATGAAATAACTGTCTACTCCAATCTTAGGGCTTGATAAGCTTTCTGGTTAATGAAAATGGGTTCAATAGTGACAGAATAACAAAGGTAATTCCTACTGGTGGATATATTGTATTGTGGAAGTTAGATCTTATACTGCTTGTTAGCCTTTTATTTTCTGTGTATGTACAGGCAATAGAGAAAATTAAAGCCGCTAAAAACAAGACATCACAGGGCCGGTATGTAATTTCTACAGAACAGCAGATGAGTTTACCTGCAATAATTTATGGATATTTGATGCTGTTTCTGCTTTCCAACCCTTTTCTTGTCTGTTCGTGTCATGTTTTTTTGAAGTGCAGGTTGGAGTCTTTTTTCAAGCCAGCCCCCAGCACGTCTGTCCCCATTAAGCGGAAGGTATGTCAATATCATACACAACAACTACATAGAACTCTAAAGACATGATTAAGTGATAGAAATTGTGGTCAAATCCATGGTGGAGCAATTGAAACATAAAATAATGTTGTCTGATCCCCAAAATTACACGTTTATGGCCTCTTATGAGGGTAAAATTCCATTGCTTTATTGCTAGTGGAAACCATTTTGCCCCTCCCATCTACCCATATTAATCAGTTATTTTCCTCGTATCACTTCTTTCTTTTAAAGGAGACAGGGTTTCCCTTGTAGATTTAATTGAAAATGTAAATACTTCACACCTCAGCTTGAAACCCACTAAAAAGGACAGCTTTATTGCCCACTGAAGACCACCATTGTCATTAAGAAACTGCTAGAGCCTACCTTAGTGATAATGGACTTTACTCAAATCAAAATGCCATTTGTACCAATTCTTCAATAGACCTTTGCTTTTTTTCAATTATTTTTTTACTAGCCCAAGGCACTGGAACTCTGTACTGGTTGTGCCTAAGCGTCTTTTACCACCCTATTGCTGGAGCTGTAACTAGTCCAGCAAGCTCCGAATTAAAATGGCCTAGGATCAGCATCAATGCATTTCTGTTTGTTAAAAAGAATAGGGCAGTGGTCCAGTCAATCTGGCACCATGTGTGTCACTGTGCCCTTGGGAACATATGCGTCCACTTCTCCTTGCAAGATCCTTTGTCTACCCTTTCTGGAACATTAGCATCAAGTCTCTTCTATTAATCCAGGAATAGGGATTAACTTTGAAATCCACATCAATTGAACCTTACATGAAGACGATTACAGTTAGCAGAGTCCGATTGAGACTGGGTCCTCTTAAGTGTATCTCCTTGTGATAACACTTGTTTGAGTTGAAGTCACTAGATATACCCAAGGAATAGAGAAATAATTTGACCGTCTTCTAAGGTCCCACCACAAATACTCTCTGGAGAGGTAATGGGGAATTCATCCATAATGAAGCATCCAGTGCACGTAAGAGAGGTTGGATCTGATAACTAGATTAACAAAAATTTCACTACAGCAAATAACTTTAATTCAATATCTCTCAACCGAGTGATGTGGATATTATAGTTTATTTCCTAATTAATCCAGGATGGAGATTTTTTATATAAGAATTTTAACTCTAATATTGAATGTATAATTAATGAGTAAATTGAAATTTGAGTGATTATAAATCACTTCACTTTGTTAATCTGTTTGCTTCTCTTCTCTCTAATCCTTATCCTGTTTCTTCCCCTTCTCATAATTTTTTCTCCTTCCTTTTCTCTATTTTTTCCCTACCTTACATCAATTTGGTACCAGAGACTAAACCTGTATTATTTGGAGATGTCAGCAAAAGATTGTGCAAACTGTGCAACCATTTAGTTTGTGGTTAGGGGATTGACTACAAAAATTTCACTCGATGGGTTCAAGTCCCAGCCACCCGAAGAGAATTGAGGATAGGCTGAGGAAGTGCAGAGCCATGCAGCTCTTAAAGCAGAGGGAAGGTTGGGGGGAGGGGGGGAAGAAGTTGAGTTGCTTGAAATGGGACCAAACTCAACTGCTGAAGAGATATCAGAGGCTGAATTGGAGGAAGAAGGCAGAAAAGCAGGGGAAATTGAGGACAAATCAAGAGAAAAGAAAGGTAGAGGAAGAACATTAGCTAAAGCTCTATGGCACTTGAACTCCGAGAAGGGAGATCTAGATCATTCTTTGTTTCTTCCTTCAAAATTTCCTTGATTTGCCTCTCTCGATTTTAGCTCATTTGAACTGTAAGGTCAAACCACAAAAATGACCTCTCAGCATTGCTGGCATAAGGTGACGTACATTTACCTTCTCCAGAGCCTGCAATATGGGAGGCTTTATGTATTGGGACACCCTTTAGTGAAATGTCACTTGAGCTGTGTCGAAGACATATTTGCGAAGTTGGTGTCTTAGTTTACTTCATCGTAGATGGTCAGCTTCCTGTATAGCTTTTTGTTGGCCCATTGGAGGATCAAGAATTTCTTTTATTACTTTAGCTTTCACATATTGATTTCAGAAAGCTTGTTTTGGTCCTATATGTGCAATTTCAAGAAAATATCGATATAAGCATGCCATTTTACTTATACAGCTTGGTCTTCCCCACCTTTTGTCAATCTTTTCCTTTGCCCTTTTATTTTCCTTTTTTGCCGATAAACACCTTTTTTCAATTTATACACTAAAGGAACACATGTTTTGAAGTTCAGTACTGTTGATCTGGCAGTCTGATGGACCCACTGTTTTCACCATCGTAAATTTATCCTGTATTTATTTCAAATTGACAATATTGCGAATGCAATGTAATGAAAAAAAGGAAAAGGACCATTTGACTGTAGCTTGTTCATGCAACTAATGTTTGTTGTGGTGGCATAACTGCCTCAATATATGAGAGAGTTTGGGGTTCAGTCCCCATTTGCTCTATCCCCAATGTTGTAAACCTAGGGGGGGGGGGGGGAGGGTTGCTGTCACTTATTCATGTTTCACCTGACAGGAATATTATTACTAGGTATGATGGCTGACAGTGTAGCAACTGCATATTTGATTGATCAAATAAAGATTATCAAACCCTTGTATTTGGCAAGCATTTAGTCATTCCGGAGCCAAGTTCATCGATGGTGTTAGCTTGCTATCTCTAGTTTTAGGTTCGAAGGTTGAAACATTCTTGTAGTTGCATGAAGGTAAATTCTGTGATGAACCTCCAGAATATACGCTGTTTAGTCCTTCCCTTTGATTTGTCCTGGAATGCTCAGTTTTACTTCCATGAATGTATGAGAAATTTTCACCTTCCCCTCAGTGTTGTGAAAGAGCCACTCAAAATAGTTTTGTAGGGCTTCAGTAGATACTTGCGTTGTACCTATTGAGTCATGTCTTTACTGAAATTGTTAGCGGTGTCTGACTCAAGTGGATCATACTGAAGTGTGGGATCTGAAGTGTTGTCCTTCATCTGACCAAAGTGGTTGTTATCAGGATTTGAAATTGTTATAGGTTTAGCAGTCCAGAACTCATCCTGTAGCACTAAATCCTTAAACATTTTACTTTCTTCTTGCTAGGTAACGGTAGGGGATTGGTGACACTCGAACCTGGCCACAAAGGGGAAAATAATACTTATTAATTCAGCTAACCGCTTGACCTTTTTTTTTGATAATTAACATTGTAATTGAATTAATCAAAAAGAATCTACAAGAGGAGGATACCGATTTCTTAAATAAGGGAAACAAATGGCCCAAAACAACAAGTGCAAACCAAAATGCCGGCCTGTACTGAATGAGAAGAGAAATGTGGAGGGGACAAAATGAAAAATTCGACCCCCAGCAAAAAGCAGCATGCCTTCCAATAAGCTGAACCTATCAGGCCGAAGTTTACTGAATGGGCAAGGCCGAAGGGAACAACACCTTGGGACACCCTCGAATTGTGTGGCATCCATGTATCCATGTATTTTTATATGATTCCAATTGTCTTAATCGATCGATGAGACATGTCATGTTAGGGATTTCAAGGGTGTCCCAGCATCACAACTGTTCTCATTATTGTTTTGAAGTGTGATGCTTCTAATGTGTAATAGGTTGGTTGTCTTAGATACACATTCTCATATTTTATGTCAAGGAAATATTCGAAGTTACTGGCATTCATGCTTGTTGATCTGAGTGTTTACGACACACCGTTTTTGAATCCTTTCCTATGGTGGTAGATTTGTTTCTTGTGGTGAATCCGAAACAGGGCAAGTCTATTAATGCAAATGGCTCTAAGCTGTGGTGTGCCTAATTTAGGGAAGCCTCTCGTATCTGCTAATTTTACCTACAATTCCTTGATTAGAACCCTTTTCTGTTGCTTTTGTTCTGCCATTTATGTCATGGTTTTTGGGTGATATTTTGACAGGACACAGCCGTCAATTCTTCAAAGGAAACAGCTAACAAAAAGCAGAAGGCTGGTGGGAAAAAGAAAAAGTAGTGGATTTGGCAGTAGTCTGAAGACACTGAGCATTGGCTGCAGGACCAGTGGGGACATTTTTGCTTAGTGAGTCTAAAAACTTCACAAGAATTTATAGTTTTTTTTTCCTTTCTCGCTCTCTCAGTTGATTTGTTTCTACGACCTTCTGGTGGAAGTCGGGGCTACCCTGTCCCACAGACAATGCAGCAATGTCCCAATGAAGGAGTTTTGATGCCTTATAGCGGCGTGGACTTCTAACTGAACTGTAGTGCCATATCTTCTTACACAGTAGTCAATTCCATCCCAGCCTAGGAGATTATTGAAAGAAAGGTCAAGGTACCAGCTTAGCTGAAATGAGCCCCTCAGGTGGATTGGTCTGTGCAAGGCTATCTGCCTATTTAGCAGGCATTTTTCTTCGGGGCTCGTGCCTTGAAATTGCTTTCTTAGGCTTTCCTCATCTTTGTGCTCACTGCATCAGCACCGGGCAAAAAAGCGATTGACTTTACTGAAGAAGGGGAGGGCCCAGGTGCTTGTGTGCCCCGACCTCCATTAGGGAAGGTCAGCTCGTTATAACTAGTAAGTTAAACGCTAAAAGATAAGATTAGGTTTTGGGGATCCAGAGTGACTGCACTTACATATTTGTAAACATCAAACATGTTTTTAATCCAGGGTAATCCTATGCATATGCTGTTTATTGATGAGGAGTTTCTAAATAAGACTTGCATATTCATAATAACATATCATAAAGCCAAAAAACTACTTCTCTGCAGTCTTTTGGTAGGCCAAGTGTAGAATTCAATTCCTTTGAAATAGCCGAATAACTGCAAATGTACGATTGGATCAAATTTTCCACTGGCCAGTTACAATTAGATCAGTTAATAAAGCCTTTTTTTTTGCCATTTATCGTGTGAATTCGTGATTTGCTGACAAATTATTGTAATCTAGAAATCTTCGCTCTTTTCTCTCTTCTTGTTTCGAAAATTTCCTTTCGGTTTGTCTTACCTTGAAACCCACGAAAAAAGAGTCGGCTGTTCATTTCTTTGGTTGACATTTCGAAATCAGTCGATCTCTGTTACATATCTAGCTCAACATTCTTAAATAAACGGTCGAATTTATATGAAATGAAAAAGATTAACGAATTTGAGATTTAATCTACTTGCAGGTAGAACCACCTCTTTATTGCTGCTTGGAAAAGAAACCTTTCTCTGGATAGAGGACCTCCAATTGCTTAAGGGTCACGCTTGGTAGGCAAATCGATCGACTGCAGAAATTGAATTATTTGTTCAAATATTGATGATTTTATGATTAGTTAGGCGTATTATTCAGAGAAAATGGAATGCAATACCTTAGATTTTTATTGCCTTAATTTCGGTTATCTAATTAATCATCCGTTCTCAAAAATTATCTTTTACATAACTAAAATCTGATCAGAATTTTAGTTTATAAAAAAGGTACATGTAGGCTAATGGTATTGATGAAGTGCGAAAGAAAATAAATAACTAAAGAAGTCATTTAGGAATTTTTTTTTTTCCCTAGCGCAGTTAATAATTTTATTATGTTTAACAGGATTGATAATAATCATAAAAATGGTAAAA
>JAODPA010136702.1:0-16273 GCA_025585075.1 Nepenthes mirabilis
ACAGTGGATGTGGAGTCAGAGGTGGAAGCGAGACCTATAGAGATAGGTTTTTGGGTGGGGGAGAGGATGGGGGAGAGGGTTTCCGACGCCATGGTGGCGCTGGCGAGGAAGGAAGGGAGACGGAGCAAGGAGAGTGGGAGGTAGCATATTAAAATTTCCAGAGAGTGGGAGGAGCATCTCTCTCTAATCCCCCCCACGCGCTCCGGTCCCTACACCCGAGCCAGTTCCAATAAATTCGGCCCTAACAACTTATGATAAGTTCACGACAGAGAGAGCACTTGAATTCTTAGGTGAACCGGATCCTGCGAAAGTGGATGTTTTGCTTAGAAGGATGAAGAAGATTTTTGTGGTGATCTAATGTTCTGATTGAGAAAAAAGTCACTTTTACAGTGTACAAGTTGGAAGGTGAAGCTGACAGCTGGTGGGCTATGAAAAAGAGGGCATTAGGTGTGCCCAACGATGAGATTACTTGGAGGATGTTTGAAGAAGTTTTTATGGAAAAGTATTTCCCTTTAAGCCTTTAGGATTAGAAGGAGCAAGAATTTATGTGGCTTAGGCAGGGGAATCAGACTGTAGTAGAATATGATGCAAAGTTCACTGAATTATCTCGATATGTGCCATACTTTGTGGAGGACGAATTAAGGAAAGCAAAAAAGTTTTAGCAAGGATTGAGGGATGATATTAGGAGACAACTTGTGACCTAGAAACTTAAGACTTATGCGGAGATCTTGGATAGGACACTGATTTTTGAGAAGAAGTTGGAGACCCAAAAGTTCTTTGCTAAGAGGGCGGCTAGTCAGACAAGTTATAGTGCGAGATCTAATGTAGGACCCTCTGAGCCCTCTGAAAGGGCTAAGACGATGGGAAAAGGAAAGAGCATCGTTGAAGTTCAGACAATGACTGGTTCTCAGACATCAGCAGTTGACTACATTCTCTGTGGGAAGAAGCATGCGGGGTACCCTTATCACAAGGTGACAGGAGCTTGTTTTAGATGTGGACAATAAGACCACCAGATTAAAGATTGTCCATTATCCCAAAGGTTGGAAGCAAAGAAGCCTACTGTTTTGGCTAAGGCTATTGCGGTGATTGTATAGGACACGGAGGCATCCTCGATCGTGGTTGAAGGTACCCTTCTTATTTTTGGAGTTTCAACTTCTATTTTATTTGATTCAGGGACTACGCACTCTTTTATTTTCCCACAATTTGCATGCTATGTTGTGTCCACTCCAAGAATTTTGGATTATTCTTTAACTGTATCGATACCTAATGGTTCCTCGGTAGTTACTGATGTTATGTATCCGAAAGTATGGTGGAGGTGAATGGGAGGTGTTTGATGGAAGATTTGATATTGTTAAGTATGGGTGATTTTGATATTATTTTGGGGATAGACTGGTTAGCAAAATATTATACCAGTATTGATTGCTTTCAAAAAAGGGTATATTTTAATATTCCTGGAGTCGAACCCTTTTTCTTTCAAGGCATTAAGAGAAAGGAGATGCCTATATTGGTTTCAGCTTTATATGCTAAACATGTGATGAAAAGTGGATGCCAGGCTTATCTAGCATATGCCAGCACCATTAGGAGTCACAACGTGCCGGCGAGAGACATTTTGGTTGTATGTGATTTTGAGGATGTGTTTCCAGAGGAGTTGCTTGGGTCATCGAGAGATTGAATTTGACATTAATGTTGTCCCTGGTTCTAGCTTGATTTCGCAGGCACCATGTCGTATGTCGCCGATTGAACTGAGGGAATTGAAATTATAGTTTCAGGAATTGTTAGATAAGGGCTTTATTAGACCGAGTGTATCTCCATGGGGTGCACCGGTACTATTTGTGTGGAAGAAAGATGGGTCCTTGTGATTGTGTGTAGATTATCGTAAACTAAATAAAATCATGATTAAAGCAAATATCTATTGTCGCGCGTTGATGATTTATTTGAGCAGCTGTAAGGGTCTCAGGTGTTTTCAAAGATTGATCTGAGGTCCGGATATTATCAGCTGAGAATTAAGTAGGGGGAGGTGGCCAAGATGGCTTTTTGAACTAGACAAAGCCACTACAAATTTCTTGTGATGCCATTTGATCTTACGAATGCTCCTGCTGCTTTTATGGACCTGATAAATTAGGTATTCTAGCCATATCTGGATAAGTTTGTAGCGGTGTCTATTGATTATATTTTGATATATTCTAAGAGTTATGGGTAGCATGAGACTCATTTGAGGATTGTTCACCAAGTGCTTCGTGAGGAGAAACTGTTTGTTAAGCTAAAGAAATGTGAGTTTTGGTTGGAGGAAGTGATGTTTTTGGGGGCATGTGATTTCGAATGGTGGCATTGCTATGGACCCAAAGAAGGTGGAGACCGTTGTTAATTGGAATAGGCCTACGTCAGTAACCAAAGTTTGGAGTTTTCTTTGGATGGTAGGGTATTATAGGTGATTTGTAGAGAATTTTTTGTGGATTGCTATGCTCTTAACTCAGTTAACGAAGGAGGCCAAGTTTAATTGGATTGAGGAATGCGATCAAGTTTTTAGGAGCTAAAGGATTGCTTAACGACCGCTCTGGTGTTAATTATTCCAAAGGGATCAGGTGGGTTTGAAGAATGTTGTGATGCCTCGAAAGGGGACTTAGGTTGTGTGTTAATGCAGAATGGCAAGGTAGTTGTGTATGGATTCAGACAACTAAAGGTGCATGAGAAGAATTATCTAACTCATGATTTGGAGTTTGCTGCAATTGTATTTACTCTAAAAATTTGGAGACACTATCTTTATGGTGAGCAATTTTTTATTTATTCCGACTATAAAAGTTTAAAGTATTTGTTCTCACAGAAGGAGCTCAATATGAGGTAGAGGAGATGGGTTGACTTTCTAAAAGTTATAACTGTGGCATTCAGTATAGGGCTAGGAAAGCTAATGTGGTTGCAGATACCTTGAGTCGTCGATCAGGCTATATGGTGAGATTGCAAATTAAACAGATGAAAATGTTGGAGTATTTGAAGCAATGTGATATCCAACGGTACGTTCGAGGTAACTGGATGTTTTTATTGTACCTTCAAATTCAACCGGAGGTGATAAATGAGGTTAAGAAAAAGTAGGTAAATGATTCTTTCCTTATGGATATTGTTGGTGATTTAAATAAGGACTCCAAAATTAGTTTCAATGTCCGAGCTGATGGAGTACTAAGATTTAGAGATCGTTTATATGTGTCGAACGATAAGGAGTTGAAGGAGAAAATATTGAAGGAAGCTCACCGATCTCGGTATACGATTCATCTAGGGACGAATAAAATGTATCAATATTTGAAAAAAATATTTTGGTGGATAAATATAAAACGGGATATTATGGCTTTGTAGAGAAATGTCTTGTGTGCCAATAATGGAAAGCTGAAAGGAGAAAACCATCTGGGTTATTGCAGGCGATGCCGATCCCAAGTTTGAAGTGGGAAGACTTTGCGATGTATTTCGTGTCAAGCTTACCAAGGACTCCCAAGAACCATGACGCCATTTGGGTTATTGTCAATCGGTTGACTAAATTAGCCCATTTTTTAGCGATCAGGATGACGTATTCCCATGACAAGTTGGCTCAATTGTATGTGAATGAGATTGTTAGACTTCATAGTGTGCTTACAATGATTGTATCGGATCGAAACCCACGCTTTGTCTCTAAATTTTGGCAGAGTCTGCATAAAGAGTTGGGGATAGAGTTAAAGTTCAGTACGGTGTATCACCCCCAAACTGACGGTCAATTGGAACGTACAATTCAGATTCTTGAGGATATGTTAAGGGCATCGATGTTAGACATGAAGGTAAATTGGAATAATTATCTAACCTTGGCGGAGTTTGCCTATAATAATAGTTATTAGGTGAGTATAGACATGGCACCATTTGAGGCATTATTTGGGAGGAAGTGTAGATCTCCGATACATTGGGAGGACATAGGAGATAAGAGAATTTTGGGCCCTGAGATTATTAAGGAAACTGTAGAAAAGATTAAACTGTCATGGAAACATCCGATCATCTCGGGGTTAACCAAATTTATTAAGTGATCCAACAAGTGTTCCTTGAGGATTGCAGTGTCCATGAGTCGCTTAGCTTGAGAAATATCTATAATTGTTATAATGAGATACAAAAGGTAGTTTCGAGGAGTAGAAAGGGTCAATTGACTTCTATGTTATTTGGGATGACCCTTGATGGGTCTAATAAGTTAGCATAGCATGTAATGTTTTTGAGAAAGTTAGGATTTTGCTATCCTGGTGTCGTGATAGGTGACTACCCCCATATCAGTGGGGGAGAGGTTCACAGTTAGAATTACTTCTCCCGTAGGTCAAAATTAATAGTTGTAGTCTCCACTCTAGGAACTTATGGGTATTGCCTTTGGGAATAGCTATTATTTAATAATTTTAAAGGCCAGAATAATTATGTCATTAAGGAAGATGATCTTATGATATTGAAAATGGATAGTCCTGTTTAAGGATTGTGAAGATAAATCTTGGTGTCATGAGGAAAGAGAATATTAGTGCTGACAATTGAAGTTGGGAGCCTTCAGATTTAATATGCCTCGATACTCTACACGAAATACTTGCTTTTGATTCTGGGAAGAATTTGTAATTGAAGCATTAAGGATAATCATGAAATGAGAAGTCCTGATAGATTTTGCTTCAGAACAATTAGAACGACCCACTCATCGTAATCATGGAAGATGTGTTTGGATTGAATTAGTTGGCTCATTGGTATGTCAAAGAGATCCTGAGATATCTAAGTAATTGGGTTTTGAGAAATTGGGTGATGACCTAAGGTCATATTGAATCCTTGGAAGATTATTACAATTGTAGTTTCTAATCTGGCTGTAATTTGAGAATTTGTAGGAATTGTCTGCATGATATGGCTATCTTGAAATTTTTTCTAATTATGGCTTCTGTGTAATCTAAGTATTTCATATGAATTGTATATTTTAGGAAAATATAGGTTTGATGACGTACCAACGAAATAATGAGGATACAAAGTATTTTGACTTTGAGATTTGATTGTAATTTGAGGTTTGTGCCAAAATCTTAGCTGAAACTTGATCAGAGAATTTTAAGTGTTAAGTTAAATTTGATACAGCGGTGAATTATAACTAAACGATTCGTAGTTAGGCAAATAATTAGAGTAGCGCGGTGAAAATGTGGTGAACCCACATATGTGATGGTTCAATATGAGACTTAGAAGGAATAGATCCTTTCAAGGCTTAGGGTAGGTTGAAGCAAGAATTTTCAATCGTTTGAGATTTCGAGTTAAGTCAGAAAAGTAGTTAATAAATTTGGATTGTCTTCGAACCTGGAAGAATTAGATTTTGATAGAACATATTGGGTTATAAGAATTAGGATGATTCGAATGCTCAAGGTTCCATGGGATAACCGTTTAATCAAGGAAGTGATTTGGGAATATTAGGAGAATTTAAAAGATTTCCTCCGATTATGGGAATTTGAGATTTATTAAATTTTGAGGATAAAATTTCTATAAATGGGGGAGAGTGTGAGGTACTAGTTTCCAATATACAGTAATTAGGAGTAATTAAGTCAATATAAATGGATTAAGGTCAAAGGAAATGAGAGAAATTAGATTGAAAAGCTTGAAATTCTAGAATTGGTAAAATCAAGGATCGAAGTTGTAAACTGTGAAATATTAATATGTAAAATAGATCGGAGTTTTAAATTATGATAATTGTGACGAACCGGGTTACCCTGCTTGAATAACCTCCATCAATAAACACATAACTTAAGCCCAATAATAATAATAATGAAATTTTGTAAAAAAATTTGACAGAATTTCCTCTATAATTGGACGAAAATTAAAAATACAAAATGTGACGACCCGAGCTCAGTGTCCCTGAACTCGACCTGGACCGACACGGTGAAGGTCTCAAATCATCTGAAATGATCAATTACATGTCATCAAACAATTTAAAGGAACTCAATTCTATCATTTAACACCATCAATAATCAATCATAAATATATCATTAAATAAATATCCATAACACCGATAATAAATTTCTTGAAATAAAAATAATAATATCCATAATGTCAATTCCTTGTAATTAAAATTCTAATAAATATCCAAACGCAACAAAATCTCAGTTATTTATCATGGAAGCCTCAATCTCTGATATTACCTATGACTGGTGGCTATCTAATAGTCACCTGATCTCTTTCATCTCCTGATGTCAACCTGTCTAATTTGGAGCCAAGAAAACATAAGGGTGAGCCACAACTCAGCAAGTGATAATAATCAAAAGTGCTAATAATAATAACAATCTCGGATATCAAACTATCAAGATCTCAACATAAATCTAACCATCTACTATATTCGGAAAGAATTATAATACGTTGTAAATACAACTTTAAACAAAATAGGTTACATTGACCCACACATTTCAAAAATAAAAAGAGTACCAATAAACTAGCGGAAACCCCCAGAATCTGACATCAAGAGATATGCAGGGATTCCTTAGTTTGAATGTCAGTGTGAATAACCTGAACATCAACATCGATAAACAACATGGATTCCACCAAATCCAGATATCGTAAAAATCTGACGTATGGATTCTTCTGAATATAACTCATAGATTCAACCGAATTCCAACTCATGAGGTATCAACAATAAAGAAATATCATAATGAATCTCCTTCGACCTTATTCTTTCATAGTAAACCAAAGGCCGCATATTTACACCATATTTACACCCACAATGGCTGGGTAAGTGTAATGAGGTTATCCATGGTATCCAACTACCCCTACAGTCCTCCCAGAGGCTACACCCGTAGCATGTCGATACCACATTCGATACCCCACGTCAATGATATACGAGATATCATCTCCTATGATGGCCACTAGGTTATGAGCATCCCTCTCAACTCACTGTACGAGATAACAAGAATTTGATTATTAGTTCAAATTGAGGTCACCACTGTCCGAGATAATAAGAATCTCCTTAGACCTTGTAACGACCCAGATTTTTGAACATAGAAAATTTTCAGTCATCAAATCTTTATAATTCGGTCAACGCTAGTTGACCGAAAAATGTAATAAGAAAAGAAAATCGGCCTTAAGATAAAATCAAGTTCGGCTCTTACTTGATGAAAATCTAGTCCGGATTTCCTTGATAAAAAGAAGTCCGAATTTTCTTGATAAAAATCTAGTCCGGATTTCCTTAATGAAAAGAAGTCCGGATTTCCTTGATAAAAAGAAGCCTGGATTTTCTTGATGAAAATCTAGTCCGGATTTCCTTGATGAAAAGAAGTCCGGATTTCTTTTGATGCAAAACAAGTCCGGCTTCATTCTTGAGAATCAAGTCCAGCCACTTTAAGGAAGAAAATTGAAACCGGCTTTGAACAAGTTCTGAAATCCGATTTTGTTCCATTGAAGGCCGGAGTACATTATATGAATATAAGGCCGAAGTGACTTGAAGGCTGGAGTGGCTTTGTGTATTGGAGGCCGGAGTAGCTTGGTGATTTGTAAGGCCGAAGTGGAATTGTGGAAAGAAAGCCGAAGTTGATAATCCGGTCAACAAGTGTTGACCGGAAGTCGTGTAAGAATAATGTGTTTACATGAAAAAGCTAAATCCCGCTAAGTTCAGTTAACCAGGAATTTAATGTGTTTACATGAGAAATCTAAATTCCATTAAGTTCAGTTAACTATGAATTAATGAACTCCATGGGAATGCAAAACCACAAATGATCTAATTAAGAAGGAAACTTTTTGGGAAATGTAGAAGTAATAAATAAAAAACATTTTCCTTGGATTTGCCAATCATTAATGATGAAACATTCCATTGGATTTGTCAAATAATGAAACATTCCCCTTAGATTTGCCAATCATTAATGACGAAATATTTTCCCCTGTAGTGCTAATCATTAATGATAGTCATTAGACCCAAGGCCTATAAATAAGAACTAGAAGAATGAGAAAGAGGCACGTAATAGAATCTCTAGTAAAGAGAGGCCAAAAGATCAAAGCAAAGTAGAAGAAACCCAGGCAAGAGTAAAGATCAAGGCAAAGTAGAAGAAACCTAGGCAAGAGTAAAACGATCAAGGCAAAGTAGAAGAAACCCAGGCAAGATACTCACCCCTGTTTTTAAAGTTCATGTTTATGCATGTTTGCTACTTAAGTATATGATATTCTTATGAAATTATGTATGTATGATGTCTGTTCTATTTTTGTGATTTATCTTTCTTAATCGCATGTTTAAAAGAAACTTTGATATTCATGGTGTTAGATTTTATTCTGCTTGAAGTATATGATTATTTGTCAAATTATATGAACTCTGATAATTACAGAAAAGACTTTTACCTTTTGAAGAAAAAGTTCTCCGTCCTTTTATGAAAAAGAGCTCCGTCCTTTTGAAGAAAAAGTACTCCGTCCTTTTACGAAAAAAGAGCTCCGTCTTTTTGATGAAAAGTACTCCGTCCTTTTAAGAAAGAGTACTCCGTCCTTTAAAGAAAAATCACTCCGGTTTTAGAACTCCAGATTTAAAGGAACTCCGGCCATTTGAGCTTCGATTTTTAATGGAATTAGAACTCCGATTTCTGAATTACGACTTTCGTTGAAAAAGAGCTCTGGCTTTTATGAATAAAGAACTTCTGCCTTTATGAATAAAGAACTCCGGCTTTTAAGAACTTCAAATTTTAGAAAAGAACTCCGGCCTTTGAAAAGAACTTCGGCTTTTGGAACTCTAGCTTTTAAGAATTCCGACTTTGACAAAAGAACTTCGGCTTCTAAGAACTCTGGCTTTGACAAAAAAACTCCGGCTTTTGGAACTCCGGCCTTCTGTTTGAAAAAGAACTCCAGCCTATTTATATGAACATGGAAAATGCATGTAATCCGGACAGCAAGTGGAACTCTATGACTTTTGACTTTTGAACTATGATGGATGGTCATTAAAGATATGAACCATGAACCGAGTCTCCATTAAACTTGTTGTTAAAGATGGATGAAGGATATTGGAGTGTCACTCGAGGATTGCCTCCTGGGCCACGAGAGGGAACTTTCTGGTGGCATAAGACTTTTGGACTATGGCCCCGTATGCCGTGTTAAAGGCATTACCTCTCGCCCCGGGGAGCATAATGAGGGGATACGGCCTTAGGTTGTGGCGTTACACACAATCCGTCCTCAATGTTGTCCGCTTTCGTCCGGTCCCTAAAGATGATAAGAATTTTCAATGGTTTTTATGAGTTTTCAGAAGACAAGATAATAAGAAAAAGACTAAGGAAATTCCGAACTAAAGAAGAAAAGACATGATGATTTTCGTATGCTAAGTTATGTTCGCTTATATATATATGTTTATGTTCTCTGTATGTGAGTATTTTGCTGGGCTTTGTAGCTCATTCTTGCCACTTTTCAGATGATGAAAGGGTTATGGAGGACGAAGTTGAGTAGAAGCATATGATATAGCTAGCGGGCCGGAGCTGATTAGTGAAGAGCTTAATTTTATTTCCTTTTGATGTTTTGAGAAGACTTGTAAAATGATTCCGCTGTTTATGTCTCTATGGATGTTGTTAGTATGTTTCTGTGATTTTCTTTTTGGATAAATAAAATTAATAATTCTAGTATGCATCTCGTGTTTGAAATTAAAATCGGAAGACCAGCTCATATAGTTCGGCTTCATCAATCCTGTGAAAAGAAAAGAAAAATTTTTATGTCCACTTTATTATTATTATTTAAGACAAGGATTTAGGTTGACGGTGGCTTTATGCGGTGGAATAAAGTCGGGCCGTCACAGTTGGTATTAGGAAAAATTGAGATACTTTAGGTCAATTTGGATCAACACGGAAACTTAGGACAGGATTAGTTACAGAAAAAAGGAGGGGTTGGTTTTACTCATGCTCTGGATGGAGTAAATTATGATAGCCACCCTTGGCTAGTTGACTGACGAAAATGTTCTTTCAAAGATCAAGGTCATCGCTGAAGTCATGTCTAACAGAGGAAGGCGAACTGGACGGACTAACAACACTCCAGATAGGTAGGCAAGATACTTGAACCTACTAGACCGGATGGCTGAAGTCATAAAAGTTTTGACTCCACCAACTCCAGTGACCACCCCAATTCCGGTTTACTAAGAGAGGTCGGTCTATGATCGTTTTACCAACAAGCGTGTTCCTGAATTCTCAGGGGAACCCGACCCGTTGAAGGCAGACACTTGGATCCAACGACTGAAGAAGGTGTTTGCGATAATTAAGTGTCCTGCTGGAGACATGGTTCTTTATGCCACCCATAAGCCGGTAGGTGAGGCCCACCACTGGTAGGAAATACAGAAGAGAGTTTTCAATGTACCAGACTGGGATATTAGTTGGAAAATGTTTGAAGTAGCCTTTCTGAAGAAATATTTCCCTGTTAATCTTCGTGGACAGAAGGAAGATGAATTCCTTTGCCTAAGGCAGGGTACTCTCTCTGTGGTGGAGTACGATGCAAAGTTTACAGAGTTATCTCACTATACTCCTTATATGGTGGAAGACCAGGAGAGGAAGGTTAGGAGGTTCTTTCAGGACTAAGGGATGGGATTAGGAGGCATCTCTCTACTCTGACGTTGGCCACGTACGGAGAGGTGCTGGAGAAGGCTGTTATCTATGAGAAGAAGTTGGAGAGAGGAGCATTGCTCAGACAAAGGACGTTTAGTCAGACTTCAAGGACCAGTGCTAGTGAAGGCCCTTCTAAGAAAGCAAGACTATCGAGGTCCAGTGGGGAGCAGAACCAATTCGTACAGATTTTTCGAACTCCGGCTAATAATGCATGTGATTATTGCGGAAGATTACATGAAGGGAAGCCTTGCTATAAGAAGTTGGGGGTCTATTTTAACTGTGGCCAGGCTAGACACATGATTAGAGATTGCCCACTCGCCAAACAAGCCCTAGGATTTAAGTCTCCTATTCTAGTTAAAGTGTTTGCTGTTTTTGCAAAGGAGGCCGAAACCTCTACGGAGGTAGTGGAAGGTACACTTGCTATTTGTGGCGGTTCTAGTCATGTGCTCTTTGACTCAGGATCTACTCACTCATTTGTCTCCCATGAATTTTTGAAGTATCTTACGGCCCTTCCTCAAGTTCTTGGCTGCCCATTGATGGTCGTCTCACCCACAGGATATTCCATAATTTGAAATGTAGTATATTCAGAGTGTCCGACAGAAATAAATGAATATGTGATGCCTGTTAATTTGGTTTTCCTGGAAATGAAGGACTTCGATGCAATTTTGGGAATGGATTGGTTAACCAGATATCATGCCAAGATTGATTATTTTCGAAAAAGAGTAGAATTCGCCATCCCTGAAAACAAGCCTTTTTATATTCTAGGAGTTCGGCGTAAAGAAGTATCTTGCTTCATTTCGGCCCTTCATGCCAAGCACTTGATTGGTGAAGGATGACATCTGGCAATCGAGTTGTGGGATCTAAGGCATAAGTTTAAATTGATCAAGGTATCAAGAGATAGTATATCATCTTAAAGTTGTTTTGTGGTCATTAAGGGGCTTCGGCAGTGTGACTATTTGAGAATAATTTTAGAAGGAAGATTAGGTTGACTTATCTGTTGACTGATAATTTGAGGTTGTGTCAAAATCGACGAAAATCGTTGAAAATTCTATTTAGAGCCGTGGAAGTATAGGCTTTAGTATCATTGTGAAATACCCCAGAACATTCGAGGAAGATAAGATAGACCGATAAGGATGTTCATGAATTTCAAAAAAATGAGAAATACGAGTTTTGTGGAGGAAATGCCCTGTTAGGCTTATAACTCTTTGATAGCGTGATCTTGGGATCTATGAGATTTTAAGTGATGGCTATTGGAAAGACCGATTAGTGCCTTGAAAACTTATGGTCATCTTGGGTATAACCGAAGTCATTAAATCACCCGACAAGTATTCTTGGAGGACTACAATTCAGGCATTTGACTTAGAGAGATTTGTAATCGGATGAGTCTGGTAGGTTACCATGGAATGTAATGTCGTTGAGAACATTAAGGTCATACCTTTGCTTCAGTGGGGGAGAAATTCATGAATAATATCAACCATATGTAAGTCAGAAGTAGTAATTAAAATCTCTGCTTTGAAAACTTATGGCTTTGTCATTGAAGATAGTCATTACCTAAAATTTTAAAAGCCAAATTGTTGAACCATTAAAAAGAATGACTATATGATATCTCTTGTGGACAGATGTGTTAACGGTTGAGCAAGTGAACTCTTTTCAGGTTTTGAATGAACCGAAATGGAAGTTCATTGGATTCGGTTGAAGTATCTGATTAAAGTTGGAAGAATGGCCAGCATTATTGTAGGTCGCTCATGAAATTCGGAGGAACCGGTAAAAATCTTGGATCAAAGGGAACAAAATTAGGCACCAAATCAATCTCTCGAATAAAGGTGCTCTGGAAAGAATCACTCACCCGTAGAGGCAACTTGAGAACGAGAGGAAAAGATTCGGAACAAATACCCCTATTTTTGAGGTTAGTAACTTGATTTAAAATTTCGAGGACGAAATTTTTATAAGTGGGGGAGATTGTAACGACCCAGATTTTTGAACATAGGAAATTTCCAGTCATCAAATCCTTATAATTCGGTCAACGTCAGTTGACCAAAAAATGAAATAAGAAAATAAAATCGGCCTTAAGATAAAATCAAGTTCGGCTCTTACTTGATGAAAATCTAGTCCGGATTTCCTTGATAAAAAGAAGTCCGGGTTTTCTTAATAAAAATCTAGTCCGGATTTCATTGATGAAAAGAAGTCCGGATTTCCTTAATAAAAATCTAGTCCGGATTTCCTTGATGAAAAGAAGTCCGGAATTCCTTGATGAAAAGAAGTCCGGATTTTCTTTGATGCAAAACAAGTCTGGCTTCATTCTTGAGAATCAAGTCCAGCCACTTTAAGGAAGAAAATCGAAATCGGCTTTGAACATGTTCTGAAATCCGGTTTTGTTCCATTGAAGGCCGGAGTACATTATATGAATATAAGGCCGAAGTGACTTGAAGGCCGGAGTAGCTTTGTGTATTGGAGGCCAGAGTAGCTTGGTGATTGGTAAGGCCGAAGTGGAATTATGGGAAGAAAGCTGAAGTTGATGATCCGGTCAACAAGTGTAGACTGGAAGTTGTGTAAGAATAATTCGGTCAACGCCGATAGTTGACCGGAATGTGATTAAATGACAAAGTTAAATCCTGCTAAGTTCAGTTAACCGGGAATTTAATGTGTTTACATGAGAAAGCTAAATCCTTCTAAGTTCAGTTAACTAGGAATTTAATGTGTTTATATGAAAAAGCTAAATTCTGCTAAGTTCAGTTAACCAGGATTTCTACTGTGTTTATATGAGAAATCTAAATTCCGTTAAGTTCAGTTAACTAGGAATTAATGAACTCCATGGGAATGCAAAACCACAAATGATCTAATTAAGAAGGGAACTTTTTGGGAAATGTAGAAGCAATAAATAAGAAACATTCCCTTTGGATTTGCCAATCATTAATGATGAAACATTCCATTGGATTTGTCAAATGATGAAACATTCCCCTTGGATTTGCCAATCATTAATGATGAAACATTTTCCCCTGTAGTGCCAATCATTAATGATAGTCATTAGACCCAAGACCTATAAATAAGAACTAGAAGAATGAGAAAGAGGCACGTAATAGAATCTCTAGTAAAGAGAGGCCAAAAGATCAAGGCAAAGTAGAAGAAACCCAAGCAAGAGTAAAGATCAAGGCAAAGTAGAAGAAACCTAGGCAAGAGTAAAAAGATCAAGGCAAAGTAGAAGAAACCCAGGCAAGATACTCACCTCTGGTTTTAAAGTTCATGTTTATGCATGTTTGCTACTTAAGTATATGATATTCTTATGAAATTATGTATGTATGATGTCTGTTCTGTTTTTATGATTTGTCGTTCTTAATCGCATGTTTAAAATAAACTTTGATATTCATGGTGTTAGATTTTATTCTGCTTGAAGTATATAATTATTTGTCAAATTATATGAACTCTGATAATTGCAGAAAAGACTTTTACCTTTTGAAGAAAAAGTTCTCCGTCCTTTTACGAAAAAGAGCTCCGTCCTTTTGAAGAAAAAGTACTCCGTCCTTTTACGAAAAAGAGCTCCGTCCTTTTGAAGAAAAAGCACTCCGTCCTTTTAAGAAAGAGTACTCCGTCCTTTAAAGAAAAATCAATCGGTTTTAGAACTCCAGATTTAAAGGAACTCCGGCTATTTGAGCTTCGATTTTTAATGGAATTAGAACTTTGATTTCTGAATTACTGCTTTCGTTGAAAAAGAGCTCCGGCTTTTATGAATAAGGAACTTTTTCCTTTATGAATAAAGAACTCCGGCTTTTAAGCACTTCGGATTTTAGAAAAGAACTCCGGCCTTTGAAAAGAACTTCGGCTTTTGGAACTCCAGCTTTTAAGAACTCTGGCTTTGACAAAAGAACTTCGGCTTCTAAGAACTCCGGCTTTGACAAAAGAACTCCGGCTTTTGAAACTCAAGCCTTCTATTTGAAAAAGAACTCCGGCCTATTTATATGAACATGGAAAATGCATGTAATTCGGACAGCAAGTGGAACTCTACGACTTTCGACTTTCGAACTATGATGGATGGCCATTAAAAGATATAAACCATGAACTGAGTCTCCATTAAACTTGCTGTTAAAGATGGATGAAGGATATTGGAGTGTCACTCGAGGATTTCCTCCTGGTCCACGGGAGGGAACTTTCTGGTGGCATAAGACTTTTGGACTACGGTCCCGTATGCCGGGTTAAAGGTATTACCTCCCGCCCCGGGAAGCATAATGAGGGGATACGGCCTTAGGTTATGAGGTTACACACAATCCGTCCTCAATGTTGTCCGCTCCCGTCCGATCCCTAAAGATGATAAGAATTTTCAATGGTTTTTATGAGTTTTCAGAAGACAAGATAATAAGAAAAAGACTAAGAAAATTTCGAACTAAAGAAGAAAAGACATGATAATTTTTGTATGCTAAGTTATGTTCGCTTATATATATATGTTTATGTTCTCTGCATGTGAGTATTTTGCTGGGTTTTGTAACTCATTCTTGCCACTTTTCAGATGATGAAAGGCTTATGGAGGACGAAGTTGAGTAGAAGCATATGATATAGCTAGCAGGCCGGTGCTGATCAATGAAGAGCTTAATTTTATTTCCTTTTGATGTTTTGAGAAGACTTGTAAAATGATTCCGCTGTTTATGTCTCTATGGATATTGTTAGTATGTTTCCGTGATTTTCTTTTTGGATAAATGAAATTAATAATTCTAGTATGCATCTTAGGTTTGAAATTAAACCGGAAGGCCAGCTCATATAGTTTGGCCTCATCAATCCTGTGTAAAAGAAAAGAAAAATTTTTACGTCAACATTATTATTATTATTTTAAGACAAGGATTTAGGTTGATGGTGGCTTTATGCTGTGGAATAAAGTCAGGCCGTCACAGACCTTATTCTATCACCGTGAACCAAAGGCCGAGAATTTACGTCTCTAACGGTTGGGTAAGTGCAACGACGTTATCCATGGTATCCAACTACCCTGACAGTCCTCCCAGAGGCTGTACCCGTAGCATGCCGATACCATCCATAATACCCATCACCAAATGATATCCCTGATATCATCTCTTACAATGGTCACATGGTTATAAGTACCCCTCCACAATAAATATACCTCATTATCACCATGATACGAAAATCAGTATCGGATAAGTATAGACCACGTTAAGGTGTTGTAGCCTCCCATTCGACCAGATACCTTAGTGTTTTCATACGCTTTCTTTAACCTAAATCGTAGGAAGCCAAACATTGAAATACTCACACAACTGAACATAATGCAAAAGAGGCTTTGCAAGTACAACGATAGACATGTCGTTCGATGTTGACAATGACCGTACTCACACTATTAAATCCAACACGAAGGAATTTATCACAGAACGATGAAAGGACAGACCAGAGCCAGGAATAACATATTTAGACCAATTTAAAAATTTATCTTGTCCTCTATTCTTTTTCGCTATACGAATCCTATAACCCAAACCATATATTACTCATCACCTGCAGACAATCCTATTATTACCAAATCTAATTCATTCATCCCAAATTCGTCTAATAATTTCCAACGAAACTATATAATAATCTTAACCACACTTTATCAATTTATATTCTAAAACATGCACACACATATTTACCATCATATACAACGCACACATGCCCACAGATAGACGACGACGGCACCCATACACCCTGTACACACGTACACTCATACAATACGTATACATATATTTATCTACATACCCACA
>JAODPA010136713.1:0-16271 GCA_025585075.1 Nepenthes mirabilis
CTCTTTTGATGTAACTGTTGCTCGGGGCATGCCCTAGCACGTTTTGTTTTAACTCTAAGTTTAATACTTGGAGATAAAACATTTAGTTTGTAATTTTTTCTCCCATTAATCCAAAATTCTTACTTACCAAAAAAAAAAAGGGGGGGCAGAATCAGGGACTTTGAGAGTCCAGATACAACGGTCCTTGATTCTGGTCTTGTGGATCCATGAAGACCATGCCGATTTAGGATCCTTTGATATGATACGCCATAATAGTTTACAGATGAGGGCTTTATTTTGAGCCTGCAAATTCTTGAGCCCCAACCCACCTTCACTCTTCTGATAACAAATATCAGCCCATGCCACTTTTGCATTAGCCTTCCCAACCGTAGATCCGTTCCAAAGAAAACACCTCATAATGCAGTCGATCTGATTAAGAATAGATTTGGGCAAGATGAAGATTGATGCCCAATGGAGGTGGATAGATGAGAGGATAGAGGCAACTAGTTGCAGGCGACCCCCGAAGGAGAGCCACCTGTTCTTCTATGATTTGATGCGGTGAGTAATTTTCTCAGTGAGGGCATTGCAGTCCTGAGTCGAAAGCCTGGTAGTAATTAGAGGGACACCTAGGTACCTAATGGGGAGAATGCCCACTTTGAATTCCAAGACGTCAGCAATATTCTGAATAAGGGATGGGTCTTTAGAGCATATGAAAACCTCGCTCTTATTTATGTTTGCTGAAAGGCCAGAGAGCCAATGAAATTCCTCAAGGCAATCCTTGAGAATCCGGACTGAGTATACATCAGCATGAGAGAAGAGGAGAAGGTCATCGGCAAAAGTAAGCATGACAGTATGAGTCGCTTCACAATTCCAATGAAAAGTGAAGTTATTGTTCCTACGAGCCTTTGATTCAATAATCCCATTCAACACCTCCATCACCAGTATAAAGAGGTATGGAGATATGGGATCGCCTTGGCGAAGACCCTTACCCCCTTTGAAAAAACCAACCGCTTCCCCATTAATATTAAGAGAGTACGAGGGGGTGGAATACATTGCCTAATCCAGTTGACCATTTTGGATGGGAATTTCATAATGGTCAGGATAGAGATAATGAAATCCCAATGGACAGAGTCATAGGCTTTTATGAGGTCAATTTTCATAGTACATCTAGGTGGGTCATGACCCAGATGATACTTATGGAGGAGCTCTTGGGCCAAGAGAATGTTATCACTGATTTGACAGCCCACCACAAAATTTTTTTTTTGGTAAGTAAGTATTTTGGATTAAAAGGAGAAAAAATTACAAAATTTATGTTTTATCTCCAAGTATTTTGACTTGGATTTAAAACATAAAACTCTAGGGTATACCCCGAGCATACGGTACATCAGATAATACATAAAAAGCCTCTAGGAGGACAACGATCAACAGAAAAGACAAAAAATAAAATATCATTCATAAAAAATATGAAATTTGGTTCAGCACCAGGAGCATCAAAATCTGAACCAGGCAAGGCAATTTTCCATCATCAGAGGGAACCAGCAACACCATGCCACTTCAGAACATCGTAGATCAGCAACAACAAGCCACTTCGGATCATCTCCACTTTGAATCAAACAGATCCGCATCGCACATCACTCTGGCTTTTAGAGTACACTCCGGCTTCAATATTCTCACAAGCCACTCTGGCCTTTGTGAACAAAATGCGCTCCGGATCTTACTCAGGCCACTCCGGCCTTTTAACAAGACAAGCACTCCTGAAGCTTAGCCACTCCGGCCTCATCTCACTAGTGGCCACTCTGGCTAATGAGAGTACATCATCACAAAAGCCGTTTGGCACTTATCGACCAGATAAGGTAATGTCATCTTTAACCGATTTGTAATAATCTTCGAGATAACTTTGTAGATGATATTACAGCAAGATATGGGACGGTAGTCAGATACCAAACGGGGAGACTGGACCTTTGGGAACAGGCTAATGATCGTAGAGTTCATTTGTTTGAGTAGCTTTCCATGATTGAAAAAGTCACGAATAACTTCACAAACAGATGAACCCACAATGTCTCACGATTCCTTAAAAAAATGGGAACTGAATCCATCAGGACCTGGGGCCCGATAGTCACCTATAGAAAAGATCACCTTGCGTATCTCATCATTGCTAATCGGACCCACAAGAGGGTCCATTAGCGATTCAGGCACATTATGAAGGATGTAAGGGCGAAGTCGATCCGCATCAGCCAATCCATACGTACGCCCAGTCCCAAGAGCCTTACTAAAGTGATCCACAATCAGATTTTGGACATTTTCAACTCCAGTGGTAGGATTCCCATCATCATCAATGAGGAAAATAATCCGATTCTTATTGTTGTTTCCATTAACAGTCTTGAAAAAGAATTTATTGCACTGATCACCCTCTTTGAGCCACCTTATCTTAGCTTTTTGCTTAGTAAGGTCGGCTTCCTTAGCCAGTGCAGCACGGTAAGCTTCCTTACAACTACGTTCCTCGAGGTAACACACGAGGTTTGAAGGAGTTTGACCTTGGATAACCTCAAGCTTGTTCCTCGAACGGATAACTTCCTCGTGGACATCTTTTTTTGGCAAGTAAGATGAGATTAAATTAAATAAAAATTTACAGAACGATGTTTAACCTCTAAATGTTTTGCCAACTTAGAGGTGGAACACTACGCTAGGGCATACCCCAAGCACTACCATTGTAACGACCCAAAATTTTAATAAGGAAATTTTAACCATCAAGTCCGGTCATGTTGACCGGAAAATGAAATGTGAGGAAGTCCGGATTTGCATTCGGGAAATTACTGTCCGGATTTCCTTAATTCAGTCCGGATTTCCATGATAAAAGAAGTCCGAATTTTCGTTGATAAAAACAAGTCCGGACTTCCCTTGGTGATCAGAAGTCCGGATTACATTGGTAAAAGGAAGTCCGGATAACAAGAAAAAATTTCCATCATCAAATCCGGTCAACGCAAGTTGACCGAAAAATGAAAGAGGAAAAATATATCGGCTTAAGATAGAATCAAGTTTGGCCTTGAGAAGTCCGGATTTCTGGATGAAAAAGAAGTCCGGATTTCCTTGAAAAAAACAAGTCAGATTACGTTGAAGAAAAGGACTCCTGATTTCGTTGGTAAAATGAAGTTCGGATTTCTTTTGGTGAAAAACAGTCTGGATTTCCCTTGAAAAGAAGTTCGGATTTGTTTGAATGAAGTTCAGATTTGTAAAACAAGTCCGGATTACCTTGGGGAAAAGAGGTCCGGATTTCGGATATTCCTTAGTAAAAAGAACACCGGAATTTCCGTGTTGAATGGAAGTCCGGCTTACATTGAAGAAAAGAAGTCCGGATTCTTTCGGAATTAAGAACTCCGGCAATTGTCACTAAAATACACTCCGAATTTCCGTAAAAAGTCAGTCCGGCCCTGAAGCAGTTGTGAAATCAAAGGAGCCGGAGTGATGACTTGAGACATTGGGAAGATACAACAATGAATGATTTAGTTACTCCCGAAACTTATTGGAAAATGTAAATCATAAATAATCTAGCTAATTCCAAGGTTTTAGAAATACAAAGCCATAAATAATAAACTTGAAAAAATGTGAAGTCATAAATAAAGGCCACCTAACCCAGGGCCTATAAATAAAGGCTTAAGATCAGCAGAAAAAAAGGCACCACTAGAAGCTCCTAGTAGAGAAAGAAACCAAAGGCTAAGGCAACGTAAGAAAAGAATTCAGGCAAGATACTCACCCCTATTTCTAAAACTCATGTTTATTTATGTTACTATGAAAGTATATGATTTTTGTATGAAGTATGCTTTTGATGACTAAAATGCATGTTTAAAGGAAATTCTATTATACATGATGATAAACGTATTCTGTTTATAATTGTTATGAATTTTGATAACTTCATGTTTACGGAAAAGAAAGTTTAGGCCTTAAAATGAATTAAGAATTCCTACTGTTGATTTCTGTTTCCGTCAAAAGATCTTTGAATTTAATGATAAAAGACCTCCGGCAGTTTTTACAGAAAATAATTTAGAACTCCGGCATTTTAGGAAATAAGTACTCCGTCCATTTGGAAAAAGAGCTCCGCCCCTTTCAGCAAAAAGAACTCCGGTTTTCAGTTTAAAGAACTCCGGCCGTTATATTTTTAGAGTCACTCCATCTTTTGTTTTGAAATGAACTCCGGCTTTTGAACTCCGTATTTTTGAGCTTCGGATCTTATAAAAAAAATGAACTCCGAAAATTTATGAAATTCACTCCGTCCTGCTGTTTGAAAAAGAACTCCGGAAATTTGATGAAAAACACTCTGTCCTGATGTTTGAAAAAGAACTCCGGCCTTTGCAGCACTCCGTCCTTTTATAAAGGAAATGAACTCCGGCTTTGAAAGAAAACGAACTCCGGCTTTGACTAAAGGAAATGAACTCCGGCTTTGAAAGAAAAGAAACTCCGGCTTTGACTAAAGAAAATGAACTCCGGCAATAATAAAAGAACTTCGGTTTCAGAACTTCGGCCTTCCGTTTGAAAAGAACTTCGAAAATTTAATAAACAAGACTCTGACCCTTTTTATTGGAAAAGAACTTCGGATATTGAACTTCGGATTTTGAAAGATGAACTCCGGCTTTTGATAAGATGATATGGACTTCAATGAATAAAGTAAAGAACAAGACTATATGAAAACATATGGATTATGGACAGCAAGTGGAACTCTTTTGACTTTCGAACTATGATGATTGGCCAATAATGAACACGAACCAAGAACCGAGTTTCCATTAAACTTGCTGTTAAAGATGGATGAAGGATATTGGAGTGACACTTGAGGATGCCTCCTGGGCCACGAGAGGGGACCTTTTGGTGGCATAAGAACTATGGACTATGGCCCCGTATGTCGGGTTAAAGGCATTACCTCCCGCCCCGGGGAACATAATGAGGGGATACGACTTTAGGTTGTGGGGTAGCACACAACCCATCCTCGATGTTGTCCGCTCCCGTCCGATCCCTAAAGATGATATGAATTCCGAATAATTTTGATGAAGACAAGATGAAAAGAATATGAACCAAGAAGAAACGATATGATGATTTTTATTATGCTATATTATGATCTATAATTTGATTATATGTATGCTTGTGTTTTCTGCATGTGAGTATCCTGCTGGGCTTTGTAAGCTCACTCTTGCAAATTTTCAGATGACAAGCTTATGGAGGACGAAGTTGAGTAGAGTCCTATGGTGTAGCTGGAAGTTTAAGTTGGCTGGAGCAGATTTTTGGAGTTTTGTTTATTTTGTTTGAGGAAACTTGTAATATTGATTCTGCTGCTTATGAATGTTAGAATGTTTCCGAGATATTTTGGGATTTATGAAATTATTAATCTTTAGAATGCATCTCAGGTTTGAATAAAGATAAGAAAAATTTTTATGTTCACCTTTTTATCTTTTATTTGAAAGAACTTTGGTTTTGACGACAACTTTTGATGGTAATAAAAATCGGGTCGTCACAACCATAAACCAATTCAAGAAAACGTACAAAAAACAGAAAAGCAATGCTCATCTAGGTTACGAAGAAAAAAACTAAACCGTCGCGGATCTCTTTGAGTGAAGAAACTCATCATGGCAATCAGAAATCCATATCTAGGTATGTGGAGACATTTATCAAATCACATGTGCAGCATCCATCAATGTGTATAATGGCTAGGCCAGCATCAATGATGCATCAATCAGCTCCTTACATACACAATGTCTTCATTTGTCATCTTTTGGATCCATGGGAACTCCTGTTCGAGGCCATCACCCTCTTGGACATTAAGCTTATTCAGAGACATTTTCACTTTCTTAAATCGAGACACTAGCCTTAACATTGGTGTGCCATTGGTGTCGTCCGACCAAGCATCTGCAACCAAATGGTGAAATTTAGGGGATTTGGTGAGGAAATTATTGAACCGGAACATCCCGTGTTTTCTGAGAGAATCGCCAGAAGGGAGAAGAATATAGGGCGAGTGGTTAGAAAGTCTGGCAGGGGGAAAAAGGGCTTTGGCCCTATGAAATTGGTCAAACCAATGCCCATTGGCGACAACTCAATCAAGCTTTATGTAAATGCGAAGGGATGAGTCGCGGCTATCATTCCAGGTATAGTGCATACCTTCGTGGCACACGTCGTCAAGATCGCAATCTCTAAGACAATTTTCAAGATCAAGCGAGCTTTTGTTGTGCCAGATACCTCCCAGGGCCTCAGATGGGGACCTAATAGCGTTGAAATCCCCAAGGGCAGCCCAGGGGAGATCGCCCGGATGGTTAGACATCGTCCTAAGACTATCCCATAGGAGCCTACGGGAGATTTCTGAATTTGCTCCGTATATAAAGGACAAGAGGCAACGAATATTCTCCTCGCGGAACAGGACCTCGGAATGAATGACCTAATCCTCCGAGGAGAGGATGTTGCACGAAACCAATTGGGGGTCCAAGCCAACCCAAATCTGACCACCCGAAGACGCAGAGTAATTCATAAACCAAGACCAATTTGGTCTGATTCTAGTGGAGACAAGCAGAGAGTTCCTCTCCACGACCTTGGTTTCCACCAAACCAGCGATACTGCACCTATGGGAGCTAATGAGGTTGCCGACTTCGTGGGCTTTCACAATCCCATTAAGTCCCCTCACGTTCCAACAGGCAATACTAATCATGGGTTATGGGTGAGGGGGGAGGATTTTTATTCCCCCGAGATTTTTTATTTTTCTTAGAGGAAACTTGTTCCCCATTTTTGGAAGACGTACCACTGCTTGTCAATCTACCAGATGAAACAGGTGATGGAGGGTTTCTTAATGTAGCTCGATGGTTGGTGACAATCGGTGAATCTGGTATGAATGGTGGACGTTGTTTAAGAACACCAATCAAACCCGGATCGGAGGAGGACCTTTCAAGCCTCACATTCAATGGACTGGGAGGCTCCGAACAACGGTTTGGTCTCCCAGATCCGGGGGGTAGACGAATCAAATAGTCGACAGGAGGAGCCTTCTACATCGAGGCAATTGAGCAAAGCCGGATCGGCCAGGGCCACGGCGGACGCCGCATAAGGGACAGAGCCATTGTGGCTGGGAGGAGGTTCTTGTCCACATCCAATGGGCGGCGCTGTTGAGACCTGAACAAGGCTTTATGGTAGGTCATTAATATTTTCCTCCTGTAAGGCCATAAATGAGTTAGAAGTCGTTATGGCCTTATGGTCTATATCTTTAGCCAAGGGGACAACCGCGGCAAGAGTTTTTAAGCGGGGAGACATCCTAGGAGGAGCGCAGGAGGAGTCATCCCGTGGAAGGACCGCCTGCTTAGGGACCCAAGGAGATTTGAATGGGTGACCCTTATTCCTACTCTTTTCAGGAGCGGCACTGCGCGCCGGCCTATGATGGTACTCAAATTTGATTTCATAGAGTTGATCACTCGATTGTTCAGCGTAGCCGCTTGTTCGAATCTTCACAGATTCCGGCCGGGGGGCATTGACCCCCATTTTGAGACAAACCCTAGCGAAACCCATTCGCTCTAGTTTTTCAGTGACAGGGTTTAAAAAGAGAGGTTTTCCAACTGCACTCGCAATCTAGCTTAACCCTAGAGGGGTCCAGTATTCAACCGGGATCCCAGACATGGTGATCCAAGTAGGGAAAGATTTGCGTTCCTCACTGGATAAGATCATTCCCGGCTTCCATTTCTTAAGAAACAAAGGATGTCCAGCTATCATCCACGGGCCACTAGCCAGACATTTGTCGAGCATTGAGCTTGAGGAGAAGCGAAAGAAAAAGAAACCCGATTCGTTTCCCGCCACATGTTGTAGCTCGAACCGCTTCCATATTTTCTTAGTGATATAGTTTACTGCATTAAAATGAACGGGATTACCAACGAAATATCCAACGAGGGTATTTTCCACAGGATCGCACCCTGTTGGATAACATCAGGAGGGGGGACAAAATGATATTCTCCATATCGAAAAATTCGGAGGGTAGAATTTAAGGGGAAACTTACCTCCGATAGCCCTCTTTTCGACAACTGAAGCCCATGAGACGCCCGGCGGGCTGGAGGCATGAACAGCAGTTTGGCAGGAGGCATCGGCTCTGGGGGACACATTGTCACCGAGTCTCTGGGGAAGCACAGCAAGCAAACCATCAGATTCAGGCTTGCCCGAAGAGGGCACCAGTGGAAAATACGAACCAGACTCTGTCTCCAGAGCTCCTGGCCTATTCAGCAACCCAGAAGGAGGTCCAGTCGAGCTAGAAGAAGGTCCGTCGGGACAGAGATGGTGTTGTGAGTAACTCGCAACCCCACCGCACTCAGACTCAGCCAACAACACTACACTGGAGGGCTTTTCATCGAGGAAGGAATCGGCCAAACTCGATGGGGCAAAATGCAAAGTCAACCCCTCCGATACGAAAAGGGCCTCTTCGAGGACGCAAGAGACGAACGGGGGGGACGACGGAGGATGTGCGAGCAACGCGGCATCCGATTTTTGAAAATCGGGGTGAGAGGAAGGAGATTGGGGGGAAGGAGAGGGGTCCTCAGAGACCACAGAAGACGCAACAGGTGTAGAGGATTTGGTGCATCGTTTCAGACGACGTCGACAGGAGACGGCAGACAGAGGGGGGTAGTCGGGATCGGACGACGAAGAGTGGGAATGGGAAGAGGAGGCCGGATTCGAAGCATAATGAGGCCACGGGGTGGCAGGACGAGAGAAGGAGGGAGACGAAAGGGACGGGGAGTCGAGAGGAAAATGGACGGGGGAATGAGGATCCAAGGAAACCGGGAGACGAGAGGTAGAAGAGGTGACCGGCGCCATGGGCGCCGGCAAGGAAGAATGAAGGCGGGCAAAGCAGGGGTTCAAAATCAGGGACAGGGAGCACACAAGGAGCGCCGGATCCTTCTAACCAATCATGATCAGTGCCATCCAGGGAGTATTTCTGAACAATCCGTGAGATAGATTTGGGGGTAAACTCAGGATCTACCACCGCAATTGGACCCGAAGCACGAGGATCAGGCGGAACAGCAAGGGGCCCAGGAAGAGCGCCAACAGTCGAAGCACCCTCAAGCGGGGCAGTCCCACCCGACTCAGAACAGTCAGAGGAACACTCTTCACCAGATTGGTCAGCAATGCTGGTCTCCTCAGAAGAATCCGACTCACACAGAACAAGAGGATCAACATCAGTAGGCAACAACCTGGGGGGCTAATTATCCACGTCAGCCTCTCAGAAATCCCCGACATCAGAAGTTTCATGACCAGAGGCAATAAAACCAGCATCAGTTGATCCAGTTAAGACATCAACCACAGCTCCTACATCACATCCAGGGAGGGCCTGGCCTGCTTGAGGCACTTGATCATCACTACCCTCCATTCCAACACCAACAGCAGGAGAAAGAGAGGAGGGTAACAAGGTTTTGGTCAATAGAGCTCCCCCAACTGGCACACTATAATCCCATCAGGGGAGGAATGGGAATCATCAGCCAGACTAGGAGACTCATCTTTATTCCCAGCAGATTTACTACCCGAATTTGCAAGGCGACCCTTCAGAGGGTGCATTGGCTTCCTGAGGTAACTAACCTCAATGTCAACCGGAGAGGCCGTAGCTTCAGATCCTGACTTTAGCCTGATAACTGAAGGGAGATGTGCACCTTTGGTTACTTCAACACAGACCCGTGCAAAATTGAGTCGCTCCATTCTAGCAGTGCTTGGATCCAGTAGGAGAGGTTTACCTACTCCACTGGAAATCCAACTCAGACCTAACGGGGTCCAAAATTCAGTAGGGACCTTGGACAAAGTGATCCAAGTCGGGTACGATTGAAAAGATTCATTGTCCAGCACCATACCAGGCGTCCATTTTTTGAGGAGGATGGCTTTCTGACCTAAGGTCCAGGGACCACAAGCCAAACAATGGTTCAAATGATCTTCAGAGTCAAATCGGAAGAAGAAGAAACCGCTATCATTCCTGACAACATGTCGTAACCCGAATCTGGCCCAAATTTTACGGACAATGGCGCTAATAGCTTGAAAATGGAGGGGGGTTTCGAGAAAATAGCCCACTAACGTAGCACCCCAAACATCTTGGGCCTGCTGAAGAACATCAGCAGGGGGTGATAGTGACGACATCCCCAACAATAGCATGAGGGGGAAAGAACTTAAGTGGCGAAACACCATTGTTCTGAACAATCCTAGCCCAGGGGGACGAGGGCGCTGAGAGAACAGCATCTTCAGAAGTTGAAGCCGGAATAGGCGCCGACTTCAAACAACATTCAGCGCTCCCAAAATTTGAAACGCGAGGAGATGAAGATGGCTTCAACCCCTCTAGGAAAGATGCATCCGGCCCAGGGGACAGAATCTTGGACCCCCTCTGCAATGGAGGGAAGGAGGGAGAAGATAGGGTGGCTGGGGAAACATTGAGGTTTTGAGGTTGACTGGGAGACCGATTAGGGTTTAGTGGCGCCCCCTGAAGACCGGCCATGGCCGGCGCTGACAAGGGAAACCTCAACGCAAAATCGAATTTGAAATTTTAAAACCTAGAGAGAACGGAGAGAATCTCTCTCTAGCAACTTTTTTGCATTTATTTCAATAATACCATTCAGAACCTCCATAACCAGAACAAATAGGTATGGAGAAATGGGATTGCCTTGACGAAGGCCTTTGCCCCTTGAAGAAACCGACCGCTTCCCATTAATATTCACAGAGTACGAGGGAGTGGTTATACATTGTCTAATCCACTCGACCATTTGAGGAGGGAATTTATTTCTTTTTTTTGGTAAGTAATTAATTGCATTAAAGTTTAAATAAAATGTACAGAAAACTATATTCTTAACCAAGTGTTTTTCCGACTTGGGAAAAGAGACATAGTAACAAGGGAGGACCCCAAACCAATGACAACAGTCATTAAAAAAATAAGATTACAATAATAATCGGTCATTGTAAGAAAGAAATCCGATCGGCCAAAGTGAATGAAGAATCACCCTGCCTCTGCAGATCATCGTCACATTAGCATCGTCAAGCCACTTCGGATTCACTCTGGCTTTAAAAGAACAAAGGCGCTCCAGCTTCAAAAGCCACTCCGCCTCAAAATGCACTCCAGCTTTAAAAAACCACTCCGTCCTCTAAAGGCACTTCGGCCTTGAAATGCCACTCCGTCCTCAGCACACGCAAACCACGTAATCCACTCCGGCCTTTTAGTGAGCAAAAGGCACTTTTGTTTTTTTTTTTTTTTGGTAAGTAAGAATTTTGGATTCATGGGAGGAAAAAATTACAAACTAAATGTTTTAACTCCAAGTATTGAACTTAGAGGTAAAACATAAAGTGCAGAAACTGTGTTAAGGGTAAGCTTTTTTAAGTGACTGGCCCCACCGCATTGCGGCCCCATAACCCAGAAACCCCGAAGGATTTTTTGGGAGGCACAGTACCACTGATACCGCCGCGGGGAATTGAACCTGGGTGGGGAACGAGGGATTTTTCCCTTTTAACCACCAGGCCAAAGCCGCTTTGGTGTGAGCAAAAGGCACTCCGGCTTCAAAAGCCACTCCGGCCTCAAGAGGCACTCCGGCATCAAAATACAACACTCCGGATTCACTCCGGCTTTAAAAGCACAAAGGCGTTTCGGCTTCAAAAAGCCACTCCGCCTCAAAATGCACTCCGGCTTCAAAAAACCACTCCGTCCTCTAAAGGCAACTCCGGCCATCAAGAATCACCGATTCAACTCCGACCTTAAATCACTCCGGCCATTAAGCATCTCACAAATCACTCCGGCTTCCATGAGCGAAAATCAACTCCGATTTTTGAAAGGCACAAGGCCACTCCAGATTCAACAACAACGCCACTCCGCCCACCAAGAAGCTCAAGGCCACTTCGAACAAAAGGGAGCAAATGAACTGCGGACTTTATACTCAAAGCCGGAGCATAAAACACTCCTCCTTAAATTTTTTTTTACTCCGGCCTCATCTCCCACAAGGCCAGTCCGGCCTTTAAGAGTACAAAGGCGATCCGGCCTAAACACTCACAAGGCCACTCCGGCAAAAATGTACTCCACTCCAGCCTATAAGAGGATAAAAGAGAAATCCGGATATAAGAACAAATGCAATCCGGATAAAGGAACAAAACCACTCCATCAAAGGTGAGCATAAAGTGATAACTTTTTTTTTGGTAAGCAAGTATTTTAGATTAATGGGAGAAAAAATTATAAATTTAATATTTTATCGCCAAGTATCTTGACTTGGGGATGAAACATTAACTGCTGGGGCATACCCCGAGCAGGTAGTACAATCAAAGGTACATAACAACCTCTACGAGGCCAACGTTCTACATAATCAATAGAAAATGAAAAACAGTACATCACAAGCCAGAGGGGATGCATCGCTTTCCAACCCCTTATGACCAAAACGCACTCCAACAAAAAATCACTCCGGCACATTGCATTCCCAATGCAAAAAGCACTCCGGACCAAGATGCACTCCGGGAAGAGGATCACTTTGGCACATTGCACTCCGGCAAACGCACTCCGGAGACTCACTCCGCAAAATACGTTCCAGCATTTATCACTCCGGATTGTGTAACACTCCGTCCCAAGCAGTCCGTCCTGCAAAAGCCACTTCGTCCCAATCACTCCGTCCTACACGAGGAGCGAAACTGGCACAGAACTCCGAAAATTTGCATTCCGGTAAAATGTACTCCGGAAAAACCACTCCGGCACAATGCACTCCAGGCCTCATCAAGCTCAATGCCACTCCGGCCTGAATAGCACGCAAGTCACTCCGGCATTTAGAGAACACGCAATTCACTCCGGCATTCAGTGTACAAATTTCACTCCGGATTTACACAAGGCCACTCCGGCCTAATAATGAGACATGCACTCCGGATTTTATGCCACTCCGTCCTCAAAATGGGCACTCCGACAAATGTTGAACTGAAGGCACTCCGGACTCAAACCACTCCGGCAATTGTACTCCGTCCAAAAGAGAGCGGCCCGAGCACAAAGCCACTCCGTCCAACAAAGAAAATGGGCCCAGTAGAGCCAATTCACTCCGTCCTCCAAGACGCACTTGAAAATCCACAAAGGCCATTCCGGCTTTTGAAGCCACTCCAGCTTTTGAAATGCAATCTGCCATTCACTCCGGTCTTTTTGGAGAAAGCCACAAAGGCCACTCCGGCTTTTAAAGCCACTATGGCCTTTTTTTATTTTAAAAAAACCAAATGCCACTCCATCCTTAAAGGGCACAAGGCCACTCCGGCCATAAGGGACACAAAGCCACTCCGGCCATAATCCACTCCGGTCAAACCAGAGGAGAAGAGGAGGCAGCACATCCTGGCCGCGCGCAGCACCACATGAATTATGCAATGAACTATTGCAGAAGAGCACCATATCCAAATTTTCACCATCAGTGTGGGGGTGAATAGCCAAGCAACACAGCACCAACCACTTCAGGAGCAAAGATCAGCATCAAATTGCAGCGAGCGACCTTCCACCAGAAGGAACATCAACTCAGCCCAATTGCTGTTATTCAAAGACATCAGAGCAGCAGCTTCTCCTGGCTACATCTATTCTGGACAGCAACATCCATAATAACATAGGCCAGCCACAATCGGTCTCAGGCCAGGAACCCGATCCTCCCCCACCGCAGCAGGAATAATTTCGCCCAGCACCAGCACCAAACTGTCATTTATAGCCAGAACAACAGCAACACAAACTCACCACAATTTATCAGCGAACATACAGGGGCACCATCTCAACCAAAAGGAAAATTAGTCACCAAACGGCAACTCATCCAGCTGCTCAGCCCACAGCCGAAATGTCCCAAACCAGAATCACAAGGGCTCCCCCAACCCAATCAATAAATGGTACACACAGCAGTCAGAGCAGCATCAGAGAACATTCAGCAACCTCAGTTCCTTTGAGAAGAGACAGAAACCCACTAGAAAAGGCTGTTTCAAGGTTACAACAGCAACAACTGGCTTTGTACACCAGATCACGAATAAACGAATATCATCACACCTCAACCAATGGGATCAGCCAATGAAGACTCATCAACCATTGCAGCAGAATAGTTACAAAGCAACAGCATCCACAATTTGGCAGAATTTGCCAGCCAACATCAACTCAGCCCTGAATCAGCATCAGCACTGGATTCACCAAGAACACTGGAATGCCTCCACTCCTTCAGCAGCGCTAAGGCTCCAGCCATGGTACTTAGACACATAGAGGCCATGGGCAGCTACAATCCACGGGAAGAGCCTCCCAACCACCTCATCAGGAAAAGACCAGCAGCATGTCTCAGCAGACAAAGACAGCACACCAGACAAGTGGAGAGACCCACACAGCAACATCAACAACAGCCCACCACAACAACACCCACACGTAAGTCAGAAGGGCAGACCTCCCTCATTATACTGACCAAAAAACATGCCAGTATATAGCATGCCACAGCACTAAACAAAACAGGATCCCAGGAGCAAAATTCAGACAAAAAAAAAAACCCCATCAGCAATTTCTATGAGCTATGCGCCTCTGGATTTTCGAGAGGCAGATTTTTTTCTTTTTCCTTGACTTAGAGATCTTCCACTCAGCTTCATTACCTCGTAATTCATCACACATAGTGGGATTCGAAGAGTATTTCAAAGAGATCCTCTTGATTGAGTTAGGGGTAAGCATAAACTCATCCAAATCCAAATGGTGATGGATTGTCCCAGAATCTGGATATTTAGCAACCAATTCATAACTCTGAGAATCAAGAGATTCATCCAAACATCCAGGGACATCCACCAGGCACTCTTGGTACCCAAATTCAACAGGTGATATTGAAGGAGCCAGAGCCGGCATTTCAGGGTTAGTGGGATCTGGTATCGGGGGAACCGGCTAACCAGGAGTGGATTGGGAATCCAAATTGGCCCCATTAGGTGAGTTACAATCACCACCTCCAACATCATCAGATGAATGATGATGTGTAGACAAGGTATCTTCATCCACAGAACAGGGTAATTGACCTGATACCCCTTCGGTGCTGATTGGGGCCAAAATGCCACCGGAACCCAACGGGGTCAGGACATCATCTGAGGCCTGGGAATGGCCATCCAAGCATTCAGGGTCATCCTTTGACTCTAAATCACAGGAGGGAGGGCCAAGAACAGGGGAACGGGTAAAAAACTTCGTGGGATAAGCCAAACCAATGTTTGAGGGGCATGGTTCAGCGAGGACGGCCCCATTTGGTGAATAACAACCACTACAGCCATCAACAGCATTAGGATAGGGGGGAGGTAGGGCATCCACGACCACTAAGCTGGGTAAATGGCCAGCGTTACCATCGGCACCGGTTAGAGGCACAGATAATTGTTCACCAGACACCACATTACAGGTAGGACCAGTTGCATCAATAAGATCGGGATACCTTACATTGTCGCTGAGGACAGAGGCAGAAGCAGAAGCAAGTTGCTTGGGATGAGAAGAACCAGAAGTAGATTTGGACCGGCACCTAGTCTCCAAATGGCCAATTTGTTGGCAACGAGGACAATGGGTTGGCTTCCAGCTATAAGCCACACTCACCATAGCAATTTCAGCAGAGGCAGAGCAGGTTTGAACAGCGATGGAGCTGGGGAACGGCCCATCCACACCAACTTCAACACACATCTTAGCAAAAGAGAGATTCTCCATACGAGCAGTCTTGGGATCAATCTGGAGAGGGATTCCAACTACACTAGCTAACCAGCTTAGTCCATCAGGAGACCACAGTTCAAGCGGAATGTTTGACATTTTAATCCAGATAGGAAAACATTTGTGTTCTTCTTTGGACAGTTCCAGTCCTGGCTTCCATCGTTTGAGAAAGATTGCATTGCCAGAAAATACCCAAGGGCCAGCGCAGAAACATTTCATCATCATTTCGTCAGATGGGAAACGAAAGAAAAAGAAACCACCTTCGTTGCCGGCGACTTGCTTGATACCGAATCGAGCCCATAACTTCATGGCAATTGCCTTAATAGCCGTGAAGTGGGGGGTGAATTGAGGAAATAGCCTACTAGGGTATGGCCCCAATAGGTGTTTCCTTGCTCTATTACCTCTGGCGGAGGAGACAGTGCGCCATCAGAGGATGAAGAAGACTGTTGAGGGAAGAACTGCAGTTCTGGGTTACACCCAGAGCCGTCCTTCTTGACTACGTCAACCCATGAATGGGACGGGACAAGGACATTGCCAGATTTTTCAGAGGCGAGCGCCGTGAGCGAAGACGAAATGGGATCCGGGGATCTATTTGAAGGTGGGTTGGAAGGAGGGATTACAGAGAGATCGTCGGTGATCAGTG